>BMAV01006148.1:0-217481 GCA_019973955.1 Trichonephila inaurata madagascariensis | reverse complement strand
TTTAAAATAATTTTGGGGATATTTTTTAAAAGTTACGTGCACAGTCTAGGTTAATTATACGACATAAGGCAGTGTACTGTGTTCCACGGAACTCTCGGGTTCGACGAGTCACAATAAAAACAAAAAAAAATTAAAATTTTGGGATCAAAATGCATTCCGTTCTCCTAATTTTAACCACAAATATCTAAAACTCGTCCCAAACATTAAAAAATAATAATAATTTTACTTATACATGATCTTATTTTGTATACTTTTTTAAACTTTTAAATAATAAAAAAAAGAATAAAAAAATTTTTTATGTTTTTTGCTACTATGTTTGAGTATTTTTTGTTTACTATCCCGGATTCCGTGAAATAATTTTATACTCAGATCTATAAAAACATTTTAATGCCATTCTAAACAGTGCATTTAAGTGAAAACCGTTACTTTCAACGTATGTGGCTACAAAAACAAAACATAAAAAAAATATATGCAGAATAAAAAAAGGGGACCAAATCTTTTCAAAAACCCGATTTAGCAGCTTGCGAAAAAAAAAGGAAAAACACATATCGAAAACATAATGCTATATTTGATACTTGGATCACAAATTAATATTATTATTGTGAGTGAGTAAACTATATTAAAATTACATTAAATTTTTTTAATGAAAAATATAATGCTTTTTTAAATTGTCTTTACATAAAGTACTTATAACATGTTGATCTATTTTAAATATTAGTTTAAGATATATTGTAATAAAGGCGAAATGAGGTTCCTCGAAAACATTTTATAGTTCTTCGGATTCAGTGGGTCGAAAAAGTTTGACCACTGATAGGAATTACATGAGATGATTTATATTTTTTATTCTTATTAAGCATTAAGTTGACTCGGTATTTAAAATTTGTAGCTTGATATTTCAAACTACCCGTACCATAGATTACTGTGTACACAGACATCCCTTATAGGAGAGGTTTAAATTTAAAAAAAAAATGGGAAAGGGCCCGGGCTTCTTTCCCAAAAATTTAAAAAATTTTGTTTATGGAGGGTTTAAACCCCCCAAACCTCACCCTTGTATACGCTATTGTCCACTGATATAAACAAAAGTGAAATTTTCTTTTCAGAAACGTATTCAAAGAATATGAAATCATGAAAATAGGAAAAGAATTGTTCCATAAATGGTTGGTAGTGACTTAGTTAAATTTGATTCTGTTACTCACTATGATATGGTTTTAGCTATTAAAGAACCTAAATCTTCATTAACTGTTGGAATTCATCTTATACCTTAACTCAGTGGCACGACAGCCTATGGGGGCCAAGGCCTACTGTCCCAATCAGTATACACGACCTTGGACCCTGAGGTTCAAAAAGGATTTTCCCGGTCTGGTCAGTCTGACGCGATATCATATACTCTTTTATTATTGTTAATTTATCCCATTTTTACCTTTGTTTAATCTTTCCTTGAACATTCCCTGATGTTTGCAAGCAAACCCAGATTATATTCCTGTTTATAAACAGGGTAAAAAATATAAATAATTCTAAAAATTTATCAGAAACTTGCAATTTTGAGTTTATTTTCTAAACATTTTTTAAATCATAATGTATAAAAAGTCTTTCCTAGTTAATAAATGTAATTTCATCGCTCAACATGACCAATGGAGATATTGTTCAATGGATAGATTCAAACGCAATATCAACGGCAGAGAGAAAACGTATACGGAAACAGAACATGTCTACAAAAATACGCGGAATAAATGTAGAACAGTAAAAGATTGTGTTTACTTATGCACAATCATTATAAATTTAATTAACTTGTATTAAGTTTGTTAAGAATGTAAATGCATTTACATTAAATTTAAACATTTTTTAAGGGAAAAATTTAATATACCCCCTCGTAGACGGGTTTCCTTTTAAAAATGGGGTATAAAATTTTGTAAACCTGGTGTTAAATGAAATTTTCCGTAAATAAAAATCCAATCCCTTTGCCAATTTCCCAAAGAAAAGGAAGATCTAACGCCTTTGAACCCACCAGTGTGTGTGTTTTGAAAAAACATCAAACAATCATATGTTACCGAACTAGACCTTATTTATGCGAATAAGCTACATAGCAAAAACTATGATACTTTTGAACAGAACTTATCCCCCAAGGGGACCAAAAAAAGGGGTAGATTTTGAGACTCTGAAATCACCTTAGAAATTATTGTAAACTTTTCTAATAAGCATCCTGGTTCTACACGTATAAAAGAGTTTATAGTTCTTACTAGAGGCTGTATATGCATTTTTTCTATGTAATCTTCACCTTTCGTCTATCTTTTGCTTTTCACTAATTAAAGTTTAAATTTTTGTATATTTGTGTGTTTTTAGTATAACTGCTTCATTTTTGTGTTAAATCAAAGAGTGGAATATATTATGTCATTAAAATTGCCATTCGTCCAAGTGAATTAAGTCGCCTGACCTCAAAAGTATATACAATCTAAAAACGAGATTGTTGTTACTACTGTTAATGCGAGTTTTTTTAATTGGTAGACCAAATTTTGGGGACACTTATAATTTTTAGTTAATCGTAACTACGAAAAATTATTATTCATTTCGAAGAGTCACTATAAGCCGTTGATTGATAAGTTTTGAAGATTGTAGGGATGGTAGATGAACTTATATGAATTGTGATAACACTTTTTAGATATAGAGCTACACCTGCTCATATTTTTGACTGCCCAGCTATTCTTGCTGCCCTACAAGAAATAGGGGTCCTGTTTTCGTCAACAAATATTTTTATGGATAATACTGAACAGATTTCCCGAACAGTCATCTGGGCCCAGGGTACTGTTTGATTTGATCCCGTCATGGATACGACATCATCATCATCATTATAAGTTTCCTTGAGTTGAATAAAATTAAATTTGAAGAATCTGTGACGTCTTTATTGTATGTATTATGCACAAAATATATACCCTCTCGAATTTAAAAATCTACTAAGTATATCGTAAAAAGGTAATAAAAAATTACCAGAATTTTAATCGTAACTTTTCAAGCTTGAAAAATATTTAAAATATCTTCATTATATAAGATATTTATATTCACCACAAAATGATTCAAACCAATAGTACTTCTTCGTGCGTGCGTGCTTTTTTTGTAAAATTTTACTTTGTGGGTTATATTAGATATGTATTTATGATCCACGTCTCTTTAATACAGCGTTTCTCAAACTGTGAGGTACGCCCTCTGGAGGGGCGTAATAACTTTACAAGGGGGGCTCGAGTATATTGAAAAATTGAATACAAAAAATCATTTAACAAAACTGAAAGTAAACAAACAAAATTTATTCTGACATAAAAAAAAAATATATATTTACACTGATATAATACACTTATAAATGTACTATACAATGTATTTTATAGTTAATTTAATAATACTATGTTAAGAATAAGTTTACGAATCACCAGTGAACCCATGGGCTTGTCGTATACAAAATTATATATAAAAATTAATACTTATCTTGATAATTTGAACGGTTTATAATTAATCCCTTTAACTGGAGATCAAAAGTTACGCAATTCGCTCCCCAATGCCACCGTTTTCCACGTAAGCGCGCGTATGTGGTGTATTGGGAGAATGGGAGGGGGGGTAAAAATAAATCATCTGAAGTAATGACAGATCATCTTATATAATCCTTTGCAATGCAATATTGTCGTGGTCTTTTTCTTACATTCCAAAGCCTTCGGAATAGTTTTATGGATAGCGTTACACAGAAACGATCATACTTCGGAAAGACGTATATATGCGTCCGGGGAAATTAACGCTTTGGATGAGTTAAGAACAAGACATTTATATATGCGGGTGGCAGAAGTCGTAGTCATATTGTAGCTTTAGAGTCAAAGTATAGTATTTTTGAAATCAATACATCTTTATTGTATGGGGGGAAGGCGCAATGAAAACTATGATTGAATATTGGGTCGCAACTATTGAAAGTTTGAGAAGACTGCTTTAATATAAAAATTTGTCTAAGCTGTAAAAAATTAAATTATTTCTTAAAAATTATATTTCTTAGTGATTATTAATTTTTTTTTCTGTGTCAACTGATTCAGATCCCTCTTTAAATCCACTTCTTTCATTAAATAATGTTTGATAGTTAATGATAATAGTCAACTTTAGTTTTGCCACAACTGTCTAACTTCCTCTTTTTCTTTATTAATTTCCTTGTAATTATAAAAATTACTAAAACAAACAAGCCAGAACTTCGCAAAAAATTAAAAGCTAATTTACTTAAAATTAAAATTAATAAAACATATGATATATCAAACACTTACATACTTAAGTGTAGAAGATATTTTTTAAAAAGATTGAAAAAGAAAATAATATTATACAGATCTGATATTTCTTTAATTCAAAAAGAGTCTAATTCTAACAACCAGTGTGATTAAAACATGGTATAAGTAAAAAATAAAAAAAGAAAAGCAAAATGCTAAATATGCCTCAAGCTCGATAAATGAATGAAGTTAATATCTTTAATGTTTTCTTTAGTTAATATTAAAATGGAATTCCAAAAAAATTTCACCATATCTGTATTCGATGTTTTAATCCAATAATTATCAGGTAAATAAAGTAATACAAATACCTGGTAGAGTTTTTTCAGGAAAAATTTCATCAGTTTTGAAACATTAATTTTCCCAACAAGCTACGTTAATGGATATCCGGAATTAGAGATAAAATAGTCTTTAACGTTTATACGTTATAAATTTTCACCCGTAAAAGACGTAAACAATGGCGAATTTCTTGAAACTTCTTACATTGCAGCTACCATAAAATACTTCCAAGTTCATCTTTATCTCACTCAGTAGATAAGCACATTTTTTTCATCCCTATCGTACCATAATAACAGAGCTTCTTACCTAATATTTCATCCATAGGCTTGCATATCTTCCTCATCTTAAGTCTAAAAAATACACACAACGGGATGATAGATTAGGTTATAGAGATAACCATAAAAATCCGGGATGAAATGTGTTATTTAAGCACATGGTAATATTCGTTGAAATTCACTTCGAGAAATTAAAGCATTCATTTGAATCTGTGTGGTGGTAATACAATTTATTAAGCGCCATGAGATTTTACGTAGCAGTCGCTTTCTTTTCCTGTGCTCTAACGGTAAGTTCGACATAAAATAAAAATTAAAAATGTATGTTTATAATAATTCTCAAAAAGTTTATCTTTCAAATGCCGAATTTTGAATTTATTTGAAAAAAAGAAATTAATTCAGTTGTATAATTCACAAGAAATGCATTTTTATTTTTTACAGTAAATTCTTATAGAATTGGTACTATGTTACACTTAATATAAAAATAGAGAGAAAAGGGCATAAAATCTTTCATATAATTAAATGCAATAAAAACCATAAATTAATAATAATTCTAGAAATCTAAAATTGTAAAAATTTCTTATTATCTTGGAGATATAATATATAAAACATCGCTGTGATATGAATTATACGGAGAAAAATATTGAATTTCCTTAATTTTTCCTAAAAGCACATGAAACGATATTGCATATATTTACATTAAAAAAAAACTTTCATCTTTTTTGCCCTGTTTATATTAAGTGAACTGCATATATATCTTTAGCTGAAAATACAGTTTTAAAATTTTTTTAAAAAGTTTATTTACATTTATTATGGAAATAAAAAATATATATGTGGTTGATCTACAGTATAAATCTGATGTGATAATAATTCGATTGTAAATATTTGAATGCTTCAAACATTTTAAAAGTAATATTTCAAAACTTTTCATTAATTTTTTAATAAAACCTTAACCTTATGAACTAAATATGATAAATTTTTTATCTGTGAATACTGTTTTAAAATTCATGAGATGATCTTATTAAATATTAAAATAAAAAAAAGATTCAACTGGCTGATTGAACACTTATCAACGTTGCTTTAAATCAGGGACTGCTGGCGGCAGACCTCGGGATTTTAAACCGCCATCAAGGGAAGAAGGATATATATGAGTTGACACCCCACTCTCTAAATTTCCACATCACACCAGAGTGAAGAATTTGAGCTTTGATAAACTTAACTTTAATAAAACATGCAAAAAAACAAGGAGTGAAGGATATTAATGAAATCGCTTGAAATAATTTGTTTTTGAAGAACTTTTTTGTAACAAAATTTAATTATTGTCTTTAATGTTATTATCTTATTGTTATTCATTACAATAACGATGAAAATATATTTTTGTAGAAAAAATTATTAATAATGATAACAATATAAAAGGGTTCATTTGGTGGAGGGGGGGTTGCCGAATTTCAATTCAATTATTCATATTTTTATTTAAATGCAATATTTTTAACACTTTTATGTTGTATAACTATCTTATAGTATTTAGATATGTATTTTCTATATAACAAAATAAATTTGTCTGAAGATTTCCAACTGTTCCAATAATCAAAGATTACAAAAATATCATGCATAAATTGTTTTATATAAAAATTGGAGAAAGGTAATAAAAGATTAAAATAATTTTTTTAAAGATTTTATTCTAATCATTATAAAACCTTCAAATTTTCAGATTTGTCATGATACGCACAAAGTGAAAATATTATCTTTCACTAAAACTGCATTATTAAGTTGCTGCGTTGTTTTATTATAGATTTACTTAAACTAAATCATAATCATATTTACTTCTGAGAAATCGAGTTATTATTTCATTCTTACAAATCAGCAACAGAAATATAGTGCGTTATTCAATTAATAATCTACTAAAGCTTATTGAATTTCTAAATTTAAATAATTTATTAAATACGATAATTAAAATTTTTAAAACTAAATTTTTTTGTTACCTTTTTTTATAAAATATTTAAATTTCAAAAAATCATGACATAATTACGATACAGATAAAGAAGGAAACTAGGCTATTTAATTGCTTGTTAATGTTCAACTATTTAATGGACTCTAAAAAATATAACGATATTTATGAATGCAAAATTCTATGGAAAACTTCTTCCAGCAGTATTTGTAATCAAAAATCTTTTTATGTAGGCAGTATTAGCTGCTTGTTTAATTTTTAAATTTAAAATAATTTATTAAATACGATAAATAAAATTTTTAAAACTAATTTTTTTTACTCTATTTGTATAAAATATTTAAATTTTAAAAAATTATGATATAATTACGATGCAGATAAAAAGAATGAAATTCGGCTATATAAGGGCCTGTTAATGTTCACCTATTTAATGGACTGTAAAAAAATATAAAATATTTTATGCATGCAATATATTCTATAAAACTTCTTCCAACAGTATTTGAAATCCAAAATATTTTTTATGTAGGCAGTATTAGCTGGTCGTTGTGCCGACCAGGAATCTTGCCTAGCAGGACAGTGTTGTGCAGGTCTTCCATTTTTCGGAGGAATATGCAGAGCGTTGACTCCAGTGGGTACGTATTTAAAAATAAAACATTTATCTGTCTCTTAATTTAATTAAAGTTAGCATGAAAATTGTACAGATATCTTGTACAGATTATTACTCAATTTTATTAATTAAAGTTAGAAGCAATATGCATCAATTACATTTTCTCTGAAAGTCATAAGATATTGATATCAATTTCAAAATCCCTTTTCAACTCTAACAACAATAAAGAACTTTTTCGTAACCACTAGAGCTAAACTATCTCACATCTCATACAAACCTTACTCTTGGCCTCCTTTTCTTTCTCTTCTGTCTTACACATCACTTCCTCACTGTTGAGAATACAATTACATAACACGGTTGTTTTAACAGCGCCATCTATGTTTCCCAAACAATTTTTTATTTGAATATTTCCATTTTAAATCAGATAAAACTTTTATACAAAAATTTGCTTCATGTGGTTGATTTGATAAAAGATAATACAATACGTTAAAATAAAATAGAATGTGTCAATCATTCAAAGCAGTCATGAAAGATGTTATTCAGAATTCCATGTCAAGAACAATTTATTCCGAAAAAGGATTTGAATATAAAAGTGAATAATTACACTTGTATTTATGGTTAATTTAATTATTTTATTATTACTTCAAAAAAACTGAATTTTAAATGTATTTTTTTTAATTTAAATAACTTAACTTAAATATTATTAGGTTTATATAATTCTAAAATGCAAGAAATTAAAAGCGGCATTTTCAAAAACTACTTTCCTGTCATTATAAAATATAAGCAATACATATTGAATAATTTTTACAATCTCTATATCTTTGAAATATTTTAAAAATGTGCTTAAAAAATATGCATTGAACCCTGCATTCATCTATTTCAAAACCCTACTTTAAATTTGATTTTTAGTCTCAATAACTTTGGAAAGTCATCCATGCTTATATAAATGTAACATTTTGTTATGTTGATCGGAGTTCGAGGATTTTGTGCAAATCAGTCGCAAAAAAAAAGACAGTTCTTTAAGAGCGATGAGAATTTATTTTCAAAAATCCAATCCTTAAGGTAAAGGATGCAGCAGCAATATTCGCAGAATAAATCTCAGGTGTTCACACCTTCAACAGCCCTCAAGTACAATTATCAGTGTCTAAAATACACGTATATAAAAGATTATTCACAAGCACAGACGAGTTTACCGGTAATCCCGGTCAAGGAAAGTTTACTAATCGTCAGTCAAAACAAATACGGGACTCGTTTCGGCAAAAGCATCTCTATTTAAGGGGGGGGGCGGATCCTTCGAAAAAAAACCCGGCTTTTTTATAGATTGGAAATTAGTGTATTTTCCACAAATTTTCCCTAGAAAAAATCCATAAGGTCCCGAACTCGCCAAAATGGTCACTTTTGATGCCAACTTTCCCCCTATCGCCAAGATTTTCCGCCAAGTTCCCATTGAATCAATTTTTATAACTTAAGAGAATGGGTTTTTTTGGGAAAATTACAATTTTAACAGAAAATAAATATAACATAGAATAATATAAATGCTTTACACATCCAAATACAAATTATTTACGCTATTTTAAACAAAATTCGTAACATTATATAAATTTAATTAATGCAAACAGTGCACAAGATCCAATAGAATTAGTCAATTTTTTCTGATATAGCTGACTATGAATTATCTTATTTTCAGGAGGCAAATGCAAGGTTGTTGATAAAATCCTTCCAATATTTGGAGATTTCTACATAGGCTCTTGCCCATGCGCAGAGGGATTAGTCTGCGTCCAACAAGGAAAGAAGAAGGTAATATTATTCATTTAATGTATTTAGTACTAAATTCAGGAATATAAAAATTTTGTATTGTTTTTTTAAAAATTGGGAAGTAGATTCTGATCTAAATCAAATTCCTTTTTAAATTTAAAAAGGGGAAAAAGTTTTAAGTTTAAAGAAATTCTTCATAAATTTATGCAATTAATTGTGCCAAAAAAACTCTCTTTTCCATTACTTTTCAACAAGATTTCTAAAAAGAAAATAACAAATTATATAAAAACAAAAGAAGATTTTACAAAAATTAAAAATATTTGTACTTAACTATAAGATTTCTTACAGCTTAAAACATTTTTTGGCACTGGTATAAGTGTTTTATTCATTACCCAAGTATATATCGTTGTACGTATATTTACAGATAGTTGTGGCAACTTAATGTTTATTAGTTTTTCTGCGGCATGTTTATTTGAATATTGAGGAAATAAAACATAAAAATTTATTTATTATATATGTGTCCTGGGGATATTTTAAAAATTATATAAAGATACAAATTTTTCTTAATTTTAAAGAAAATTTTGAAAACATGATCTGTCTCAATATTTGTTGTAAATATACGCTTTGGAAAAATTTTAAAATTTTTTTTTTGTAAATTTTTTAAAATTAATTTGAGTTTGTATTCTTATTTAAATTATATGAATAAATACTTTTATTGCATTCTTATACAATGAAATTTACTTTAATTAATCGCTTTACTTTTTTAATAATTATTACTTAGAACAACGGAGTATGTCAACCTCCTCCCACCACTGCTGCTCCAGAAGTTCCGGTTACCACTGCTGCTCCAGAGGTTCCTGAAGTTCCTGCCAGCAGTGCTGAACCAGAAGTTCCTGAAGTTCCAGCTAGCAGTGCTGCACCTGAAGTTCCCGAAGTTCCAGCTAGTAGCGCTGCGCCAGAGATTCCCGAAGTCCCAGCTAGCAGTGCCGCTCCAGAAGTCCCTGAAGAACCTGTTGACGATGATGCGGAAGAATCTGGTGAGTCTGATGGATCTGAAAGTTCTGAATCACCTGAATCCCAAAGTTCTGAATCGCCTGAATCACAAAGCTCTGAATCACCTGAATCACAAAGTTCTGAATCACCTGAATCACAAAGTTCTGAATCACCCGAATCACAAAGCTCTGAATCACCCGAATCACAAAGCTCTGAATCACCCGAATCACAAAGCTCCGAATCTCCTGAATCAGTAGAATCAGAAAGCTCAGAATCACCTGAAGAACAAGTGAGCTCTGAATCAGGGAATCAGAAAGCTCAGAATCACCTGAAGAAAAGGATTGAATCAGTTGTTAAAAAAAAATTAAAAAGCTCAGAATCTTCCGCTTCAGAACCATCTGGTGAAAGCGCTTAAGATTCTTCCTGAAGAATGGGACTAGAAATGATACATAATACGATCTCAATACCCCACCAGAGTTTTTAAAGCGTTAACAAAATTAAGCGTTAAATGTATTTATGTAAATATATTGCATATGATTGCCTTGAATGCTTACAACTCAAAATGCTTTGATTATAAATAAGCATTTTTAACAAAAAATCTTAACTTCAATGTAAATAAATTGAATTATAAATTCAGTTGTGTTCAATTTTCTTCTCTTTTATTACATATCTATTACAAATTTATATCAGTTAAAAAAAACATTTTTTAAAACATCTGAATTTATTTTTTTTAGGGAAAATAAATGGACTTTTTCAGTTTTAAAAGATTTATAAATTTACAAAAATTAAGTTATGAATGAATGAAATAGAATTATAACGAGAACTTTAACTCTACCCCTCTCTTTATATATATATTTCAGGTGATTGTTTTCCTCACACACACAGTATGCATTAACAAAATTTATAAAGATTTATTTTTATTATGGTGTTAGAAATTTAATTTTCCAATTACCAAAACTCAGAGAATTTCTACTTAAATATTTTAAATTAATTTATATCTGAATCACTAACACAAGAAAAGTTACTATACAGATTTAAATACAATATCCTTCATGACACAACACATTTGAAGAGCAATATTTATATTTAAATTACATAATTTACCGGTTTAAAAAATATATATAATTCTCGCGGATCATAGAATTTATTATGAAATGTAAAATTTTTACTGTTAAGTTTAAGAAAAAGATAAGATTTTTCTAAGCAATCCATTAAGTTATGTATTAAAATATATAAATATTATAGATTAGGAAGTAATCGAATCTTTTCAAAAGATTTTTTTTACTGTAGTAATAATACATGAACTACGGGAAGTTTATTCAACAAATGGCTGTACTAAATGGACTTCAATTTACATCCAAAATTATATCGAATTGCCGCAATATGTACCCAAAAATGTTTTACTATAGCAATTTATTTTTATTTATTTTACAAATGCCACTCTCTGCAATAGCACCTATGCCATTAGTGTAAGTGCTCTCCAATATTTGTAGACAGTATATAATTGAGACTTATTAGTGCAGGGCACACGTCCAAATGTTCAATGGTCATAGGGTGACCAGAGTCACACAAAGATTTTAAAATGGAAGCAGAGGAGATATCGAAAGCCAAGAATTGGGCAATCTTGAACGAGAACCCGTCCTGGGTTCTTGTGGCCGCGGTAGCCGGGTGGTATAGGTATTGGACCGTGGCTTGCCTTGTCACGAGTTCGAGACCAGTACTACCAAAGACCCGCCGTGTAGGGTAGCAGTAATGCTAAATCTGTCGAGAGCTAAATCGGGAGGGGAGGAGGGGGCGCCAACTCAGGCATCATTCGCGTCACTTGACCAGCGACCAGAATTACGGTCCGTCGCCAAAAGCCCTCGTAGCTGAACAGTGCGACGTTAATATTCAATCAATCGTCCTGGGATCTTGAGGCTCCCAGAAAAGCTGCTGTAGCTCCTTTTAGACTCTTAACAGGACATAACTGTCTGATATCTCATCTCTACAGAATTGGTACCGCCAACTAGGGCATTTTATATACTAGTAGTAGATGCATAATCATTATTGATTTAGATTAAGGTATCCAACTACGTTCGGAACCGTGATTTTGCAAAAGGGTATAAATGGAATTATATTTATGATATTTAGTGTCACTTAGATTAGAAAATGTATATAAAATTGTTTTAAGAATAGTATTACAATAAAAAATTATATTTAAGTACAATATTTTGACAAAATGAACGTAGGAATGACCTCAATTTCCAAATATTATTCTCCTTTTTGTGAAAAGGGCTTCCTATTATAATAATATTTTGTTTGTATATAGCTCAGGACTGTACAGAGGCTGAAATCCAGAATTTTTAAAATATATAACTTGTATGATTTATCCACATTTTATAACAACAGAGAAGAGAATTTTTAAGAAAAAAATGCCGATAATTATTTTAACCGGTGGTAACTCTGAAAATAATGTGAATTTTTCATAAAACTCTGTCTGGTGACTCTGAGAAGTCTTTCCTTTATATAAGCAATACTACTGTCACACAAAATATTATTATTTTAGAGGCATTTTTTATAAAAGGAGATGAGAGAGAGAGAGATGAGAGAGAGAGAAGAGAAAGAGAGAGGTGAGAGAGAGAGAGATGAGAAAGAGAGAGAAGAAAGAGAAAGATGTAGAGAGATAAGGAGAGAGAGAGAAGAGAAAGAGAGAGGTGAGAGAGAGAGAGGAGAGGAGATGAGCAGGAAGAGAGTGAGGTAAGAGAAAGAGAAAGATGAGAGATATGAGAGAGAGAGATGAGAGAGAGAGAGAGAGATGAGAGAGGAGAAAGAGATCAGAAATAAGATAGAGAGAGAAAAATAACATATAAAATTCAATGCTTTGCATAAATCAATATTTTTAAAATGATATATTTTTTCTACCTTTATATAAATAGCTTTCATAATTTAATACCTGATTTTTTCATATTATAATATCTTAATACTTCAATCTAGAATCTTTCTACGTATTCTTTTATTAGGACATATAAATAATGTGTGTTTTCCCCAAAAAATACTTTTCTAGACATTCATCTTCCAGACTTTCTTAGATCAAACTACAATCTTTTGTTAGTCTCCTCCTCATCTTGAGCTTCATTCACAAAGCGAACTTATGAATGAAGCTCTTCCCTCGAGATCACAAGGAGATGGGAACCAATAGGAAGTGTTGACGAAATGACGTCAAAAGAACGCAAGGGATCTAATTAATTACGCGTAAGGTATAAAAGCTGACGTCATCACAGAACAATGACGTAAGCATGTACCGTGAACTGCATCATGTAAATCTCATAGATGTAGTTTCTTTGGCTACGTAAAAAGTTCTAGGAGCACTAAAGTTGTTCATTTAAATAACCTTTAACACTTCTTTATTTTCAAATAAATAAAATCATATTAAAATAAATTTTAGATTAATTTGTACATTTTTCTCGATATTTGTTAATATTAAAGTAATTCATTATGATTATATTTAATAATAAATTTTAAGTTAATAGAACTGAAAATCGCACGTAATTCATTGATTTGAATTTGTTAAAATGCATCATAGTATACTCAAAAAGTATAGTTATTTACTCTATATTAAATCCGTGAATGCTGAATTCAATTGCACATATTTAATACGCTACGAAATTTCTTATAAAAAATTCATCCTTTTCAGTACGTTTTAAAATTAATATAGAGATACTTTATCTAAAGGAGGGAAACATGTTTATGTCAATGTAAATCTGTTATATTTGGAGAAAAATTAGTAAAATTTAAAGTAATACCTGGGAATTAAAAATAAAGGGGAATTCATAAATGGATCCAAACGTCATATTAAAATATATGTAGAATTTCTTAAAATAGTACATATAAAAATCATTTTATGGGGAAAAAGATTTTTTATTAAGAGCTATACTTTCCCTAAAAATAAGATAATAATCTATTAGGAGAAATATAATATATGTTAATTAATTAAATATGTCGTCTTCTCTAGGAATATTAACACGCTTATAAGACATAATAGCAAAAATATACGTATATGCTGCATTAATTCATAATTCACTTAAGTATTTACAGTATCAGTGAGAAATATTCTACGAAATCTGCAATTTCAAGTTTATTCTGTCAATTTAAAATTTTCCAGAAAATCTTTTAGAATAATTTTAGAAAATTCTTCATTTAAACAATATACATACATAGGATAGATATTAGTCCAATCTCAGGCAGGTTATTTTATATAATATCTCAAAGAGTGAAAGTTGGGCTTGAATTGCCATGCTGAACCTTTTTGAATTCAACAATTGGGGGAAATATTTTCAATGATAATATTTAACAGAAATTATCAGGTTTTTAAAAATTGCTAATTTTAGAATCAGCGTAGTATTGTTATTGTTTCTAATCACAGAGAATACATCTATGTTATACCGTCTACATGAAATCAAAGATGTAAAAGAAGTCCAGAAATCGAATAGGATCTTTTAAAATCTCAAGAACCGTGAAATCAAGCCATTTAATTACATAAGCGGGAGAAGCCTGATCAGTGCTTTGCATCAATGACACTCCATAAAAAAACTTCACCCCTGTTGGTTTTGGTATGACCACTCAAATGCCTGTATATAGATCAGATTGATTGATTGATTGAATATTAACGTCGCAATGTTCAGCAACACAAGGGCTTTATGACGAAGACCACGTAATTTTGAACCATGGTCATGACGGACGACACCCGAGCTGGCACCCCTCTCCTAACTACCACACACCACACATCAACGGGATGACGTTTCAGTTCGCGATAGATTTAATAATCGCGCATCTCTGCCCCACACGGCGGGTCTTTAGTGGTACTAGCCTGAACTGCGACAAGGTACCCATGATCCGATACTCATACCACTCGGCTACTGCGGCTACCTACACCGGAGAGAAACCTGTATTGAAAAGTGTGTATAAAGTAGTAAAATGAAATCTAAAATATTCAGGCTCGTCTAGTTCCTCAGATTCGTCCAATGAGAAAGGTTTTGTATACAGGAACGTCTGTCTGTTACTCGTAAAATCGGAATGTCCCTGAAGTTCTGTAGACGTGTCGAAATATTATTGGTCCTTATAGATTACAATAAATTCAAGTATAAAATCAGAACATAAGTCACCATTTTTAGTCATAATGTATCTCTATATGCTCGGAACTTCTAGAAATACCACCATCACCCTTATTGCCATTAGTATACATTTTCAGGGCCGAATGTGGAATGCTATGAATAGTTGATTTTTTACACCTCCTTGTCAAGAGCTTAATTTGAAAATATATTCAATCAGGATTAAATTTAAAATAGGTCTAGGGCTTCAGGGAATAAGGTTCCTCGTCACTTGTATCAGGTTCATCTCTTATGTCAAGGAAAATGGACTGTGTTTCGTTGGTTATTGTACCAAGAAAGGAGAAAGGCAGAAGCTCTATGCTGATCATCGTAGCTATAGCTTGAGTACATTTTAAAGGCATTTTTCTGAAGAAATGTAGCAGAATCACTCCTCATATAAGGTACTGTATCATTCTATTGTTACGAAGTCTTAATAGTTTTTATTGATGCACAATAACTGGTATATTCTTAATTATAATCCTAGCAAAATACACTATAATATTAAATTAAACGAGACACATCTGTTGACGGATTTAAAATGACGAGTTTTGTAGCAGCTTTCCTCTTCCGATCTCTCTCGTTCTTTAAGGAAGATCTAAGGAAGGACTGGGAAGCATATGAAGTGTCTTTTTGAGACCACATAAGGCGTTAATTCAGTGGTTCTCAAATCCTTCAATACTTCAGGCCCAACAATACCACTTTTCATCATTCCCTCCATGCAATAAATAACAATGGATCAGAACTTTTCAGAATTACTGGATACTTTGATGCCAAAGCTACAATATTTTTAAACCTCAGCATATAAAACGTCTCTGCCCAGCTTAACAAAAGTACGACCTTTTCTTGTGCACTCGATATCCATAAAAATTATTCCAGGCCTCGGAATAAAATAGTGCTGACAGTGTTTGCGAAGGATGTACTTAGATTACAGAGGGATTTGTTTATTTATTCCTTTTTCCCTCCCTGTTTATCACACAAATACGCCTACGTGGAAAATGGTGGCATTGAAGAGCGAATCACATGACATTTAATCGGTAGTTAATTATAAACCACAATAAAATTATCAATATAAGTATTAATTTTGTATATAATTTTATATATGACACAACCCACAATGGTAATAATTATACTTCTAACTTGGTATTGTTAAATTAATTATGAAATACTTTGTGCAGTACTGATGCTTTTATAAGTGTATTACATCAGTGTAAATGTGTATTCTATTTTTTATTTTGATAGAATGTATTTTTTGTTTGTTTATATACTATCAGTAAATTTGTAATTTTTTTGAAAAAAATCTTTTGTTTTTGACTTTTCAATATGCTCGTGCCCCCTCGTAGAGTTAATTATTAGTTGCCCCTCACAAGGCCCCTTACAGTTTGACAAACACTGCGTTAATTAATGACGTAAAATTACATTAAAGTAATACTGTCCTTTTCATCTACATACATTTATTTAGGTTTGATTTATCAATAAAAAAGTTATATTGCAGTTAAAATTTCAGCTAGTCCATAAATACATAGTCTACAAGAAAAGTTTTGGGGTTTTCAATAAAGCTCTTTTTTGGGACTAAGAATGAAAGGTCTGTGAAAAACTTGTAATTTTCATCGCAGTTAGAGGAAAGTGTATTTCCATTATTAATAATTCAAAAAGAACTTAATTGTAGGAAAGAACTTAACTAAGCATGTTAATGAATCAATTTACTTAACTTCCAAAAATGAAATTTACATTTGTGGATGTCAATTGTTTGCATAGTTAAGAACAGAATGTTCTCTTTATCACCTGTATTTCAAACTTAATTTGCGCCCGAATCATTAATTCTAGAGAGATGCGAGAAAAGTTGTTTGTGAATCTTATATTATATTACTTCATTGCAAAACGATTAATCCATAAAATGGTTTCGACAATTTTTTTCAATTATTTGACTTTTAAAGATTTCTCCAAATTATTCTCCATTTAAAATACTTCCATTATCCATTTTTCTTTCATACAGGATGTCCCAGGTTTATTGGGACATTGGGACAAACTTTATAAGGAGGTAGGAGACATCAGAAGGATTCAGATTTGCACAGCAACCCATGGTCGGAAACATCTTTGTTCGGAGCTTAGTAACATTGTTTACATTGAAGGAAACTTACTAGCATTACCACAGTCATTTGAGCTGTCAACTCCCGCAGGGGAGTATAGAACGTTTTACAAACACCAAGCTGGCAGATATGCACCTGATTTACGGATTGGCATAAGGAAATGCAAAGCAGCAGAAAGATTGTATCGCGAAAGGAACCCACAGAAAGATGGATCGGACCGCGAAATGTTTACTAATTTTCATCACATTTTACATGAATATGGAACAAAACGAGATAAAAGACACAGTGAGGATGGACCACGAGTGACTCAAACTCCCAGAATGGGACAAAATGTGTTGGGTACTGTTCGAAGGAATCCAAGTACTAGCGTACTAGCCGTCGTTGCTGCTGTAGGAGGATTTCGGACTAGTGTTCATCGTGTTTTACAACGGGAAGGCTTACAACCATACTATCTTCAAAGAGTACCGTCACTGCTTCCTTCAGATCTTCCTAAGAGTGGGTTTTTTGCACAGTGGTATCTCAAACAATGTCGACAAGAAGCGCATTTCATCATAACGTTTTATTTACTGATGAGGCGTATTACACGTGAGATGGCGTGTTCAATCACCACAATGCGAAATTATGGGCTAATGAGAATTCCCATTGCAGGAGAACCACATGCTGCCCAACATAGTTTTTCAGTGCAGGTTTGAGCTGGTGTGATCGTGACCTCTTATTCGTGCCTTACTTGTTGCCAGCACTTCCACTGTTCTACAGATTACCTCATATTTTTGCAAGAGCTGCTACAAATTTTTTGCCCCTTTTTTCCACATTGGTCAGACCCAAGGGGTTTCAAATAGGGGGCACCCCCCCTTTTGCAGATGTGCTGGTGAATGTTTAATCCGGTGTTTGGTTAACGATGCTTGAGTGGTATCGGTTCCTGGCCACCACGTCCCTGATATAACAGTCGATTTTTTTTTTGGGCGGGAAAGTGCTGTGACCCATTTTTCCAAAGGGGATCTGGTTGCAAGAACCGTCTGTGCTGCAGTGGATATCCAACAAAATCCACATAAGTCCCATTGCATATCATGCATGTTCTACGGGATTTAAATCAGGGGAACTCAGGCCAATCCATTTGAGTGATATTTTCCCTTTTTCCCAGATCTGCGAACATCAGAATCGGTGGGGTCATGCATTGTAAACCCATAAGAACTTTAATAGCACCTCGAAGAGATTCACTAGGAAAGGATCCCCCCTTTACAATAGCAACTCCGTTACAAAACCCCGTCAAAGACGGGGACTAAATCTCCCTTCAGCCTAATGCCTTAAAGACAACCCAGGACCAAAAATGGTCCCTTTCTGTGATATTACTGAGATGAAATCGCTTCCTGACCTCTCCCCAAATCATCTGGTGATGAGAATCATTTGTGGCACTGAAACGACTTCCATCCGTAAAGAGGACGCGACTACATTGATGATCTCCAGTTTCTGTGCCCCTTAAAACCACTTTGGGCCCCCGAGGGCCAACTTTAAAAGGGGGATGCAGTTTTTAGGACGGCGAAGGAAAGCCCCCCTTTGGAAAACATCGGCCCAGAATCCTAACTTGTCCCTTTGCTGTTTTTTGGGAAAAATGGTTTGCGATTTCGGGGTTTTTAGTAGAGTTTTTTCAAGGTTGTTTACCAACCTTTTTAACAGCCGAACAGGGAAGAATTTCAATGCGCGAAACAAAAATTTTTTTTTGAGCCCAGCCACAGGTCAAACACCCCCCCCTCCAGCTTTCTTTTATCATTTTTCCAATGAAATCTCCAGGTTTTTCTTCAGCCATATTTCACAAAAAAGGTCACTTGCACTTCAACGAATGTCTTTAATACCCCTTCTTCCTTTTTTGAGCCCGAGCTGCGCGCGCCGACCACACATGTTTTGCGTACACTCACGTCGCAAAAGAAATTTTGTTCCTGACATTTTCATACGCATCACCTTCTACTGAATTGAGTGTCCATTGTAATGACTGCAAAAAAAACTTTTTGCAATTTCATGGTTATCAGCTTAAAATTATTGTCTCTTAAGTTTTGCACACCAATGTATTTGACCAATAAATATTTCAGATGATCTCAATCTTGTGTCTCTTCGTTTCTTGAACCTATCATACTACATTCCCGACATTTCGGCCTTTTATGCAACCCTAACCTTGTGATGTCCCCACCCCTTAAAGTTGGGCCCAAAAACCGGGACCCCGTACATCAAAAATATTTTTCCCAATTAATCATCTTAATTTTAAAATAAAATAGATAGCTCAGAATATTTCCAGCTTTGGAATATCGCTCTATATGAGGTAAGATAATTAAAAATTATATATTCCCGTGTTTACTCGAAAATATAACACCAGTCCTCTATGAATTGTTGTTGAAAAAAAAAACGCATTATACTTTTAAGGTTTCTTCAAGGAATGACTCATCTTCCATGAATAATAATTTATACTTATTCATGCTGAAAAATCCCATTTATGTACATACTCATGCACAAAAATTTTCATTTATTCAAGTATAACCATATTGTCTTTTCAGGAACATCTAAGACTTCAAACCCAGATTTCTGCCCTAAATTGTTCGTGATTCCATTTCATGCACCATACGTAGACCTTGAAAAAACATGCAAATTATTAACATTACAGTGCACATGCAAATTATGCGTGCTAGTATAGCATCAGGTACAAATACAAGATAAAAGAAAAATAGAAAACTACTTTTTTGGTGCGAGGAGCTTCAGTATGTATCATTGAAGAAAATAAATATCGGTCGAGCACATTTCTGAGTCTTGTTATATGAAGAATTCTAATAAAGATAGAGTAGTTATCCTAAAAAGAAATAGGTGATTATGATGCATACACCATCTGGAACACAGGTGTTCCAGTTCATTATAGCGCGATGTCATTACAAACATGGTCTATTCGTCTGCATACCATTGACTATAGACCTTTGATGGCATTAATTTTAATGGAGTAATAAGCCCAAATGATGGGTATTTTATCGATAAAATCATCCTCGTCACTTGACCAAGGTACAAAATTACGAAGTCCGCTACCAATAATCCTTGAGTTGCTTTAGAATATGGTTTTAATAAACACTCATTCACTGATCAATGAAGTCACGTCCTTGTTATTGAGGAGAATTGTTTCAGACTGATATTTCAAAGGACATTTTAGATCACATTTTTTTATCAGGTTTACGGAAAGTATAGAACTCTATATTTCTCAAACAATTCGACGATTATCTTTTGAAAGAAGTAAAGGCTAGCATTTAATTAATCCTGAAGTTGCGTAATTCAGAAAAAAATATTCTAATTACGCTCTTAAGCTCCCTTGTCACAATCACTAAATGCTTCATCTAAAAATTCCTCCCGTTCTGACTATTGTAAAACATATGTAATAGTATTTAAAATTTTCTTAAATATGCTAAAATTATTTACACACCATATTGTTGGAAAAACGAAACATAGATCAATATTTACGTGCCTCATCACTCGTGCTCCTTCGTAATTACCAAGGTGGATGGCATCAATAATCTTTTTGCATATCTTCTCATTTAGCGCGGTGACTCTTTACCCATGTGCGAATCTCTATTATAAACTTTTACTTTAACTGAAAAATTTTAGATCATTATCGTGGTCCATAAATATATAAAGCAATCATATACATATAAAAAATGAGTAAAAGGTATCTTATAGTAATTTTTCATAAAGAGGGCAGTAAAATTAATGCACAGTTAGGTGATGAAATCACCTGTATATATATATACACTGAAGTGCCACTTAATTAGGGATAGCAAGAGCTATGCAAATTTTGTAGCGCTGCCATCATTTATGGGTAAGTGAGGGCGCTGTGGTAACTGCATATATAGCGCGTACAATGATTGTTCTGAATTAGTAGTTGGAATTGCCAGTATGAGTAGTAAACTTTCTGATTTAGATGCCTTCGATCGCGAACAATTCGTAGGTGCGCGACGCATGGGCCATCAATTTTCGAAATCGCCAGAAACCTAGGATTTCAGAGGTCGACAGTGTCAAGTGTATACCAAGAATACATGGATGGTGGACAAAAAAAACTAGTGATCGGGCAAACTGCGAAGGTCAATTAGCCTTGACAGTGCGTGGTGAGAGACGACTTAGGAGTATTGCATGTAGCCAGCGAAGCCAAACTTTAGCTCAAATTACCACCCATTTGAATGATGGTGCCAGTCCTTCAGTCAGTAAATGGACTAGACAACGCTCGCTTCACAGTATGGGTTTCGGAAGCCGTCGACCTACGAGAGTACCATTTATCAATGCTCGCCATAGAAGTTGCACATCTTGCCTGCACAGAAGAGCACAGAGCTGGAGGACTGGAAACGAGTAGAATGGAGTGATGAGTCTCAATTCCTACTATTTAACGCCGACGGGAGACTGAGAATATGGTGTCAGGCTCATGAAGCCATGGATCCTACATGCCAGGTTGGAACTGTACAAGAGCATTGTGGCTCAATCATGGTCTGGGATGCTTTTTCATGGCCCTGTTTGGAATCTTTGATGTGTATACCAACCTCCTTCAATGCAATTCAGGTAGATAGAGTTGCTGGGTGATCACCTCCATCCGTTTATGCTGCTTTGTTATCTGCATGGTAATGGAGGTTTCCAGCAAAACAACTGTACCTCTCTCAAGTCCCAGTTGGCTACTGGCTAGTTGGATGAGCATTACTCTAATTTTTCTGTGATAATTTGGCAACCTAGAAGCCCAGACTTAAATCCTATTGAGCATTTTGGGTTGTTTTGGAACAACGCTTGAAAACCCATCACACAGCACCAACGAACCTTACTGAATTAAGACAGTTTTAGGCAATATTTGGCAAGTCATTGCCGTGGAACTTTTCCAGAAACTTGTTGAATCTATGCCTCGTCGTGTAGCAGCCGTTATCAAGGTCAGAGAAGGCCCAACTCTTTACTAGGTAATAATCTCTAATTCAGTGGCACTTCAGTGTATTTATATGAGAAAAATGACTGAAATAGAAACTTATTCACACGCTCACTTGCTCCCTCATCGTGAGATCTCTGGAACTCTTTGACAGGCAGACTTGGGATTTGGCACACATGTTTCTTTTGTTACATAAAGATCCGCACAAAAGGGAAATCAATGAGGTTACGGGACATTATAAATATTAAAAAATCCTGTCTTTGAACTAATGGACCTACAGAGTAGAAATTTGGCAAACATGTTACTTTTGTTGAATAGAGATCAATTAAGTACACATTTTGCCCAAATAAACTCAGAGGAGGGAGGTTTTAGTAACGTAGAAGATAAATATACGTACTTTTTAGAATTTCTAGTCCTGTCCTTTTTAAATCAAGAGATAAGGGCAATAAGAATATTTTTCAATATACAATCGAAATCTTAATACTAGGACTCAGATATGAATAATTTAATAACGGTATATAGTCATCTTGAAATATCTAGCGAAGTAAGCAGGTAACGACTAGATATATGTTTATACAAATATATGTATTTCATTGGACTCTAAGAATACCTTTATGTTGCTTAACATGCATAAATATGTGTTTCCTTAGTTTAAGTGTAACATAATTTTTCAAAAACCATTTTTATTTAGTTTTGTAATTCAGAGGAAAATTTTATTGTTTCTAATATACAAAACATTATTCATAATTTATTTATTTTCACTAATACTTTATTGACATGTGATCCGTAAAAAGTGAATACTTATATAATTGAAAATATTTGATTTATAGGGCTTTAAACTGTTGAATTGCTTGATAACTCAATATTTTTCAATTCCTACTATTAACTCGGACTCTCTCTATATTTATTTATTTATTTGTTTGCTTATTTATTTATTTATCTTGGTGGAATTTTCAATTGTTAATAAAATACATTTTAAAGCCCTCAATTGAGCTGAAATTTTTTATTCATGATTATTTTGGATGACAATACAATATAATTTAATTATACCCACAAAAACAATTGACTAAAACGGCCATTTTTAAAGAATTACAAATGTAGCCACGTTGGTGACTTAGCGACTAATTTTGACGACTTGTGGCCAAAACTGAAAAGGTTTTTTTCTCACGTTTTAAAGCATTCAGTTAAACTGAAATTTTATAAACACGATTTTTGATGACAATAGATACTTTAATGATAAGCAATGAATAAAATTAATGACCACTTAATGTTGTGATTCTGTCATATGTATATAAGCATATTTATATTACTTGTACTATAGAAAAGTGCTTAAAATAAAATTTTTCTTTTTTGATCTAAGTAGGAGTTGACTTAAATTTTTTTTTATATTACTTGTTTTTAATTTAAATCTTCTTTTCGCACTTGATTATATTACAAAAAAATGTGAAATAACGAACATATATTTTTCTATTTCTGTTATATGGTTTTAAAGGATATTTACATTAATTTTATAATTGAGCACCCTATTCGCCATGATTACGGGTATGTTAAAAATTGCCTAAAAAGCCTGTTTGGCTTGGTGCTCTCTGCTAAACTAAATTCCTAGGTCAATTTCGCATTGTCAAAACTCAGGTGCCTCTCTCTAAGGAGGAAACTGGGCTTCAAAATTACATTGTAGCAATTGGTATCCACCAAAATGGTGCCACACTAAAAAGTGATACCAGTTCCCAGGGAATGTACTAGATCTGCAATGATAATTACCAATCCGCAGCCCCATTTGAAAGGGAAAAAATGGGGTTTTTTGTGCTAAATGTTTATATTGTGGTTGAAGATTCTCATTTGCGATAAAATAATAAGCTAATATCAAGTCATGGAACAGTAATAAAATAATGAGACTTCTTCAAAAAGTTTCCCAATTCTTTCACTTCTAGTCAAATACTGGGAATTGCAGCAGTACAATGTTAATGTCTAGAAATGGCCCATTGATTGTAATAATAAGTGGAATAAGTGTATTGTGAATTGATTAATCTAGTTATTTAGACGTCTCGCGTCCTTCTTCTTCTAACAATATAACGGGTGCCCTTTTGATTTGGCCACGATTAATGCAAAACTTTTCCCCAACCCAATACCAAGAAGAGAAACGAATTGAATATACAAACAAATGAGATATAATTTTAAAAAGGATAGAAAGTTTGGTGAGATATAACGGCAAGCTTCCAGAGATAACTTAGAGTGTGGAATTGTTTGGAATAAAGGTTAGATGTCCTACAAGTACAGTTAGTTGATACGCTCATCGCAATTGAATATAATAAAGATTTAGAAAGCCTGAGTCAACTATACTAACATAGACTAGGAATTATTATCAACCTAAGAAAAGCATGTGACTTATAAAAGGTACATTTTGTATACAGGGAAGTTAGATTAGAGTAGTTAAATTATTATAATTAAGATAAGTGATCTTAGTTGCGCGATCTGACTTGAAATAAGTGTTTAATTGTTGGCTCATTTTCACTTTGTAAGAAAGTTGTTATTAGAATTAAGTAATTTAAGTTATTCTAATAAAAAGTTGTGTTAAGAATTACATAGTCGTCTCATCATTTAGATAATCCTACACCTCTAGCTTTTTCATGCGACCAATTTGGTGACATAGTCATCAAGCAGGATGGCTATGTCGCAAAGCTTCTAAAAAATAATTTTCTCACTATAATGCCTATTTTTTCGTATATCTGATTTTTCAATTTAAAATTAACCTATATTTCAAATTTTGTAAGATTCTTCTTTAAAGTTTATCAATATTGAGCATTTTTTTCTTCATTCCTTGCCATAGTTCGGAAAATGTTCAGCATTTAAATTGCGATTTGTAAATATTAGTTATCAATCCAGTAATAGCTTACAGTTAAAAAAAAAAGAGGATGTATAGGAACTGTATACGTATAAGTAATCTAGTACACGAGTCAGAAAACAGCGGCTCGCCAACAGTTTCCTTGCCGCCCGCCAAGACAATCAGAAAACCACAAATAGACAGAAAATGTTCTCTACGTTTAGGCCAACATATATTGTAAGCGAAGTTTTTCTTGCATGAAAATCAAGAGGAGTAAATATTGATGCAAGTTAGCTGACATTAACTTGTAGGCTATGATGAGAATTTAAATAAGCAATCTCACACGTGATTTCAAAAAAAAATTGTAGAAAAGTGTGATGGGGAACATTTGTCTCGTTAAAGTTATTCTAAAAATATATCTTCTTGCATCTCTAGATACAAAATTAGCTCAATAAATAAATTAAATTAAACTGTCATTTTTTTATTTCATATTAATTAATTTTGAGGGTACAATTTATACCTTTTTAGAGATTATGTTAACTAATGAATACAATCATTTTACAAAAGGTGCTGGTTTCCGATATTGTCCCCTTTGACAATATGGCCCTCAAGACAAACTAATTGCCATCCCTAATCCAGTATATCAGGGATGGCGAACCAGTGGCACTCGTGCCATTGATGGCACGTGACATAATATTTTGGGCACGCATGGTTTGCACTTTAACTCAAAACAACAAAGTTCAATATGAAGTATTACGAGAAACGCGAGTGATCGGTCGCAGTTTTCAGCGAGATTTTCTCAGTTCAAAGAATTACTGGAAACGATCAAGTTTTTTTATGTGCCCTGATGTGATTTTATTTAATAAACTGAATGTGTCCCAGTCCTCTTTGTTGTAAACTGAAAAATTTGTAATGCAACTGTGATTGATTTCCAGTCTAGTTCAATATGGATTCAAAAAGTTTTGTTTAAAAAAGGAGAAAGTAGGAATTGATTAAAACAGAGAAAGATTAACAAGCAATATAAGTAAAAATGCTAGTAATGAAATTTTGGCAACATGGAATTAGATTGCAGATTTCTTTATCTGTTTGAAAAAACTGGTTAATGCTATTTTAACCATATTTTCATCTACCTATGCCTGTGAGTCATTATTTAAGAACTAATTGCGAGTCTAAGTTAATAACATTAACTTAGGAACATGACTCTAATTCAGCTTGCATTCTGGTAAAAGTAATATTTTACAATCCTAATAAAAGTTATTTGTCATCT
Organism: Trichonephila inaurata madagascariensis; assembly: GCA_019973955.1. Taxonomy (NCBI): domain Eukaryota; kingdom Metazoa; phylum Arthropoda; class Arachnida; order Araneae; family Nephilidae; genus Trichonephila; species Trichonephila inaurata. The sequence goes on along the minus strand of BMAV01006148.1, from coordinate 191,128 downwards.
AATCTACCACAAATAACAGAATTCTACCTGCTAATGTTACTTGAATTTGAATTGTACATATAAATACAAACAATTACTATTATGTTGTGAAAATGTATTTTTCGTTATTAATTAAAGTTTGTGCTGTTAGTGTTTAGTTTTACTTCATATTTTCTCTACAGTCACTAGTCAAAACTATCTACGTACGCCTTAAGTACTTTTGTGACATATAGCCAATTGTCGATAGCTAAGTGACACGTAGTTGGACCACGTAAGTTAGATGTGGGATTATCTGAAGGATGAGAGCATTTTATAATTCTTAATACAACTTTTATTAAGAATAACTTAAATTACTTATATCTAAATGAACAAACTTATTTTAAGTGAGAATAAACCACAAGGTGCTTCGAATATTTAAGTTTCAGAACTACAACTAGACTACTTATCCTAAATATTATTGATTATCTACCTAATCTCACTTATATATTATATTATCAAGCTTAGAAAGTAACCTCCTTCCTACCCTTTGAAGGTTGAAGACTCCATCTCCATCTTCTAAGGCTCAGATAGATATCATGCAGTACCGCTCTCCTTATAAATATTATCTCGAAGGTGGGCGTTTCCTTCTTCTTGTGAGTAGGCCGTCTAAACACTTGTCTGAACTGCTCCTACACTGCTTTCTAAGATCAAGCATCCCTTTCTACCAAAACCATCCTTTTGTATATTCCTACTTGCATTGCTGCTTTAGTTTCTCTTGGTATTGGGTTGGAAAAGTTTTGCCATTAATCAGCCAAAGAACGTAGGAGTTAAGTGCTTAGAAGAAGAACGCCAGATGCCGCGCCAAACCCTCCAAGAAGAAAACGTGATTTATTTAACGGTTCCCTACACTTTACAAATTACGTGCCTAAATTTTATTTCTGAATCTCTTCGCTTCCTAAGTTTTTATTTAAATTTTAAATCCTTGAATCCTCATTTTAACTTCTATAATTTCCAATATTTATCTTGACTTTAATTCTTTTATTATTCATCGTAGAATTAAATTTACATTCAACTTAATTTTAAATTTAAACTTCCGTGGAGCAGGATACATAATTAAATTTTATTCCACATTAACTAGGCCAACATTAATAATTATTGTTTAATAATGGTCTATTCTCACTTTTACATATATATACTTAACTCTATATTTAAATATTGATACATTTAAATTTGGTGTGAATTTTTCCGTGCGCAGACCCAAACTCCAAGCCCAGGACAATATTCCATAGGAGCTGAGCTCGGCCCCAATGCTCCGTGTGTTGAGCTAAGCATATCAGTGAACACTTACTTTCAGGGAATTGCTACCCTGAAATAAAACTCTAGTTGCTTGTATTCAACTTATGTTTATATACACCACAAGTTTCTACAATTATAAATCATTTGTAAATCAAGCAATAAACTTTCATTTCCATCCCACATCTGGTTCCATAAACTCCCATGAGCTTGTGCTGTTGCTATTATTATTAGAAAGGTGTCCTTTACTACGCCCTGTTTCCCCTGAACTAGATGCACCGGCTTCATGGAACAATATAAATAAATACATATATATATATACATATTATATACTCATAAATGATTTTTCAATAAACCATTAAACAGTACAACGCTGAATTGCAATATCCTACGAAGTCATACATCGAAGCAAACAATGCGTACTCATAAATTTGTTTTCCATTATTAAAGAGAAAAAAATTTTACAAGTCAAAAGTTCAAAAATAAATATACACTCATTGTAGTGTCAACTTTGCTTGATTATAACTTTTTAAAATACCGCCTGAGACTTCCTTCTTGCAATAATTCTTCCGACTACTTGTTGGAAAGACTATAAAAAATGAAACAATCCTTGATTTTTTTATTAGTCCCTGCATATGACGTCCAATGACGAGGTGTGCCGCCTACTGTTCTTTCCTTCTTATTCCTTTTGTCTGCACTGGAATTCTTTTGCTGCTCTGCTGTAGGGCTTGTAGTCTCCTTGTCGGCTTTTCTTGCTTGTCTTGTTGTTTCCTTTGGCCGGTCGGGACTCCTTAGGGATCCTCCTCAGGCGCGTGGCTCCTAGGTTGTACGCGTCGGTCCATCTTGAACTTCAGTTGTCTCCGTCTTGTTCTTTTCCCTAATACTTATATAAATAGTACTGGATGATGTCAGTCTTTTGTTAATATTATTGGGTCCTCTGCCACTTTCTCTGTGGTCCACTTGCCCCTGATCCATACGACCTTTCATTCCTTAGCTAGCTCTCTCTTTTTTTCCTGTCATTTGTAAATGAATCCAGGAAGTGATCCTTGACTCCAGTGATCTGTGCTTTTATTGGTCCTATCTGTGTTTTTCTTGAAGTATTGTTTTGATTGGAGATTAATCCTTTTCCTCTAACTCACGTTTCACTGCATATCTTTTTCCCATAGTGCGGGGATCATTTGGATCTTTGATGTGCATTTTCCGAAGTACTCGTTTCCTGACGTATCTAATATTATCTGGGCTACCTGTTCTAACTCACCTCGTCAGTACTATGACGATATATTCTTATTCTTGATCAACGCTAACCGTTAATCTTTTCCTGACTTCCATATTACAATATTATTATTATTTCTACTTCTAATACTCTATAGGGTCCTTCAAATTTTGTTTAAATTTGGGAACAGATTTTATTAGGCTGCTGAACTTAAAGGGTGTGTCTCTAATAAGACCCAATCATTACTCCACTCTAGCATATCTGTCTCCGTCTATTATAATATCTTCCCAATTCTTCTGCTTAGTTTTCGTACTTAGTCTAGCTTTCTCATTAAATACTTTTCGACTGTTTCTAACTTTGAATCTGATCCATCTGGAAATCATTACTTCAATTTTTGAAATGGGGTAATCAATTTCGACTAAAAAATAATTCCGCGGGTGATTTTCCTGTTGCTCTCATTCACTGCCGTAATGAATAGCGTAAGCAAACTCACGTAAGAATTGATCCCAAGTATCGTTGATCACAATATATCAAATCATTTAAATTATATCCTTCGATTAACCTGTTCAACCCGATTTGCTTGTGCCTATGCAAATAGTCTCAGCATGCCTTATGCCTAATCTTTCTACTTAAATGTTCAAAAATTTCTGATATAAATTAGGACCGTTATCACTTATTAATTTTATTGGAGCCCAAACGCGATATAAAATTATCAAAAAATATCCGCTATTATAATAATATTGTTTCGAGTCTTTTTAGAGGTATAATTTCCTGTCATCGGTTGTTCATCGGCCATACAAAATATAGCGGATTACGTCCTGCCTCTCGATATAGTGATACGTAATGCACAAATCTAACGTCACTTATCTCATTTGATAATTTTAAACGGCGTTTTGAAAGCATGTTTCGCCTTTGACTTCGAATGCCTTTGCGCCTCATTGGACTCATGAATTTTTAATTTAAGATTATAAAGTGGTTTGAAGCAAAGATCCGCATAATTTTAATAAATTTCCGTACCACTGGGATATTACCCAAAACCCGGATACCCCTTTGAGTTACGGGGTGGTTTCTATCTCTAGTATGGCTCGAACCTTTGTCTCATCCGTTTTGACTCTTTTTTTACTAATAATTAACTTGTAAATACTCTCTTAACAATCTATCAAATTCCAAATTTCAAGTACTTATTCTTATTTTAATGTCAATCCTGCATCTTGCAACAAATGGAAAACCCCCTTTAAATGTCTAAATATGGTGAGTGTGAATGATAGATGTTGCTATGTCATTCATATATACATATCTACAAACTTCCTACTTCACTGGTTTTAGGATTAAGCCAATTGCCTTTAAAAATTGGGAGCTGCCCTCTGATGTTCCACCCGCATCCGCCTGAAAGCATTGTGATTGCCCCTCGCGTCCTCTATAATAATACACCCTATATGTTCTTTGACGGCCACGCATTAATGCGGTAAAACCTTCAACCCAATACCAAAGAAGAGAAACGGATCAAAATATGTAAATGGTGATATACTTAAAAAGGATAGAAGCTTTGATGATAAGATATAGCGCGGCAAGTTTATATAGTTTCAGTGTAAATCAGACTAAGAGAAAGCGAGTCCGATAGCTTCTAAGGAACAGTCACAATATAGCAGTCATTGAATCGTCGTATATAGCGGAATTATAAATATCTCTGCAGAAGGAAGGAGATCTGCAAAAGGTAATATTTGATACAGGGTGTTGTGATGAATCGGTTTACTATTATATAATTATGATAAAGGATCTAGTTGGTGCGATTCACCTAAATACAAGGTCAGAATTAGCAATCCTCACTTTAAATAAAGTTGTCAAATTAGAATTAAGTAATATAAGCTTTGTACTCTGGCTGTAAGTGCTGTATTAAGAATCCACATGTCTCATCACTTTGATAATCCCACACCTCTAGCTTATTATGAACTGAACGATATATCAACATATACGGCTATGTCGCGGCATAAGTGCTGTACTTAATACATGAATGCGGTCTTATTACCATCACTGTGGGTTTACTGCCATTTAAGTACCTCTATAGGATCAAGAGGTGATGACATTGTTGTATAAGGGATGTCCAAAGTTATTAAATCATCTATATTTACCTGCAAAGGGTATCGCGGATACTTTGTGATCGAATCAGGTTTCGGTAGTCTACTGCAAACGGTGCTCTTGGATTATCCGGTAAACTGTATTATTTTCAAAAGCATACAACTGGTGTATGCACCGGATTGAATTAAACACCGTTTCCTCTCTTGTAACATTTTGTATGTGAAAATCAATTATTACTTGTTCTCCCGGTCATATCTGTATGGCCTGGAAACTACTGGGGATTATCCCCCGTGAAATTTCATGGTATTAAAATGAAAGACCTGGTTTGTCCAGGAAAAAACCCCTTTTTAAAACTACTAAACAAATTTTGTAGTTCTTGTTTTCGCTCCTCCAATTTTTGTCTTAGAAAAAACTATTTCAACTTTTTTTTCCCTTTTTAAATTGATTCAACCCACCCATTTATTTAAATAATTTTCAACGATTTTCGACAAACAAAACGATCCTTATCCTTTTTATAAAATCAAACCTAGAATACATGGGTATTCCAAACCCTACCCTTTAAAAATGACCAAGGTCTTTAAATTGTCTGATGCGAATTTTCATTTCAACCCATTTTTTGGGGCAATTCGCACCCTGTTTTGTTATTCCCTTGTGTTTTTTTAATTTGCTTATAAAAAATTTTTTCTATATATTTCTTCCGATATAAATGATTTATCTGTGTTCCCATAGGCTTAAAAAAATGTGTTATTTAAAAAAAAATAGGAACGGGGGGAAGTTTTACGGTGATATAAAATCGGAGAAAGCTTAATTGGTATTTTTTTCCCGATTTTTGAGGTTGATCTTTAATTTTTTACAACATTCAATCGTCCCCTTTGTCCTAATGCCCCAAAATAAAATTTTTCACCGAACCCCTATTTTAGGGTCCCCTATTAAAATTATCATTTCCCTATTTCAAATTTTAACCCCTTTGTTGAATCTCTATCACCTTCTGAAATTATTCCCCCAAACCCCTCTATTATTTTGGAGGCATTCTCAAAAAAAATCATTTCTCCATTTTTTGGTCTACCCCAACCTCAGAATTTCTCCAGTTTCTGGTTTAGCATCAAAATTAGGCATCCTATGCGCTTTTGACCTGTCTTTCTAAAAATTATCACTATTCTGGAACCCCTTTTTAATTTTAAAGAATACCTCTTCAAATTTAGCCAATTTTTCCCAAAATTTTAGGGTGTTCTGGGATTGCGAATTTCCACGGTTTTATTTGGGGTTGAGTCTAACAAAATGTGATAAACCAATTTGCCTGCGACATCCCTATTAAACCTTCTGAATTTTTTGTAAATCAAAAAAAGTCTTTTGGGTTTCCCGATTTTTTCCCGCCGCGAAAACCTAGCCTCCAATTCTTTTTTTTTTTTGATTGCGGGAAAAACTTTTCATTCAGCCTTGAGCTGCCGGGAAACCGTGGCTGTATCTTGCACTAGCACCGACCCAAAAATTGAGTACCAACGAGCCCTTCCCCGAGATGATTTTTAAAAGCAAGACAGATTTTCTTGGGCAAAAATGTATTTATTATCTATTGTCTCAAGGAACTCCGCTACATTCCAACCCGAAAAATACATTTCAGGTAATATACTAAATCCCCCCTCAACCCAACCAAATTATGATTGTTCGTTTGTGAATGCCATCTGTCGATAAAGGGGGTGGACCGGTAAGTTAGAGGTGTGGGATTATCTAAAAGTGAATTTTTTAATTTAATACAACTTTTTTTTAAGAATAACTTAAATTATTTTTATCTAATGAAAACTTATTTAATGAGAATAAAAACCAAAAAAGCCGAATATTTAAGTCAAAACCCAAACTAGATACTTATCCAAATTTTTTGATTATCTACCTAATCTCACTTTCTATATTATATTATCGTTTGGTAACCTTCCCAAGTTTGAAGATCTCTATTCTGCTACTTGTGATAGAAAACTCGTACAATTATCTTCCATAAATATTTTTCCCGAAGGGGGGCTTTCCTTCCCTTGTGAGTAGGCCGTCTAAACACTTTTTCCCAACTGCCCAAATAACTTTCTAAGATTGCCACCCCTCTCACCAAACTTTTATCCTTTTAAAAGTATATTTTATTTGTATTGTTGTTTTTTTTTTCTTCTTGGTATTGGGGGGAAAATTTTTGCCATTAATCGTGGCCATAAAAGAACGTGGGAGTTTGTTAGAAGAAGAACGCGAGAATGTCACATCCCTACTTAAAAAAAATGGCACGTTGACCCAAAAAAGGTTTCCCCACCCTACAGTATATTTGGTCTCTAATAATTTTACTAGATTTTTCTACAACTAATGATCCGATATCCGAGTGAATTTGATTTTATTTTTCTCCCTGACTGCAAAAACCCCTTTTTACAATAAGGTGATTTATTTTAAAAGTTTAACTCCCTACATGTTTTGGATCTTCATAAATGAGAAATCCCCGAAATTGTGGTAGAAAAACTGAGGATAACCGTGTAAGTCGGGGTATAATTTCGAAATATAAATTATTTTGGGTTGAAGCCGGAAAAGAAATAAAATAATGGCTTAGAAAAAACAAATGTTTAATAAAATCTTAGATATATATATATAAAAAAATACAAAATAGCAAACCAAAATCATTTTGATGGAATTTCTAAAATCAAACCCAAAGAGTTCTTTGGCAAAAAATTTTTTATTTCCTTGAAGCATACTAGAACCTCCCCTTTCCCCCTTGTTTTTTTGAAATAATACGCCTTTTGGAAATTTGTATATTCAAAAATTTGAACCCCTTTTTTCAATTAAACTGAGGCCTTCTGTCAAAAACCAACAGCTTCGGCTTGATTGAACGGGATCTGATTAAGCGGGATTTCAAACTTCGTATATCGACTCACTTTCAATCAAAATTTTATCGCACCCTCCATAAAATAACAATGCATTGGCCCAAAAAATATATATTTTGACACCAAAGCTACAAAGACTTAAACCCTATGCCACCCTCTTTGTCATAAACGTCCGTCACCCAAAAAGTTTTAATTTTCTAGTATATATAGCTTCTAAAGTCGATCTTTTCTGTAAAATGCTTCCATAAATTATTCCGGGTTTTTTGGAATATAACAGGAGGATTTAAACGGGTTTTGGGGGATCTGCTTATTTACTCTGTTCTCCCCACCTAAAAAAACCCCAAAAAATACACTCGTCTCGTGGAAAATGATTTTGGGGGACGAAGGGAAATTTTTTAAGGGCGTTAAAATTAATTAAAAACTGAAATTATGGAAAGTGATAGTACAGGCCATGGGGCCACTGAAAATTATCAAACTTTTTTTAACTTATATTGTTAAATTAATAATATGAAATACATTGTACAGTACTGATAATTTTAAATATTTTCGTGGAAATGGATTTTATATTTTTTTTTCAAAAGTATTTTCGTTTCATTCAGTAAATTAATTTTTTTTTATAAATAATTTTTTTGTTTTCGATTTTTCAATATGCTCGCGCCCCTCGCAGGTTTCCCCCCCGAAGGGGCCGCCCCCCACAGTTTGAGAAACACTGACTTAAGTTCTTAAAATTCTTGCGTTTCTGGCTTTATGAGTCATTGATTGTACCCCCTGATTGTAAATTAAAAGTTCTTGAAACTCACTATCCACTTCTAAATTTATTTGTCTAGCAAGATCGACAACTTTTTCAATCACGAATTGAATTGAATTCATTGAATTAGGCTCTGGCTCTAATTCAGTCTAGTTTCAATTAAAAAAAGAACAATCGATAAAACAAAAGACGAATCGAAGGGTTTGAAAATCCCCTAAGTTTGCTCGGGGATTACTGTATCTAAAAATTCTAAGTTAAAAAAAAAATATTAATAAAAAAAAATATTTACATGTGTGTTAAAAATCTTTGAATTAGGTGAATGGATAAGAACAAAATAAAAATAATAAATTAAACATATTATGTACGCGCATAAGATGAAGCACATAAATATATAAGTCCAAGTTTCATTTTCTTGGCAAAATACTATGTTAATATTGTAATGAATCTTACCATTTGCCATACTGTTTTTTCATATAGCTCTGACTGCCTGAGTAATTTTTTCCCCTCGGTCCCAGATTCCGTTTTGCGTTGAAACGAAACTTAATCTGGATAATCCAAACGGATTTAATTCATACTGGTAAGATTTCAGAGTGGACAAAGGTATTTTTCAAAGAGAAACTTTCGAGAACGAAATTGCACGGTCTAGAAAACATTTACTACCTACAATTCTTCTTGTGTAAAATAAATAGCGTAACATACCTCGGTGTCTGTTACGCTATTTATGAACCTCTGAAATAAAAACTTTTACGGAGATTTCGTTTGATCGTCGTATGCATCAGCAAGACACTGCTGCTGTTCATAGCAGCAGGTTAACTCATAAAAATAATTCATAGGATCAGTCAACCTATCCCCTAGACCAGGGTGGTGAACCTTTTGGGAAAATGCCATTTTTCTTTAAAAAGTGTTTAAGGGTATGACGTTTTGTTAAATAATTTACGGATTTTTGGGAAAAAATAAAAATAAATCAACAACTAAAGTTCATTTATTTCGAAAAAAAATCTTTTCACTGTATAATTATAAATATTTTAGCCACGTGTAATTTAAATTAAAGTAACATTAATGTGACTTCTTTTTTTTCAGATTGGGGGGGAAAAATAATTATATTAGGAGAAAAAAGTTTAATTTTGCAATACATTTAAAATTTTAGTCATCTGCCAAATGGTTTTAAGAAATTTTTTTTTGTGGTTACTTTTGAAAGGAGGTTTGTGATTCGTTTCAGAATACCATTTTACAGATTATGTTCTACATACCACCATTTCAGAAAATAAAACACACACAGCTTTATCGCGTTTACTAATCATATGATTCTTTGGGGCCCCCAAAATTTTAAATTATCTGTTACACCATTCTTATTTTTTCTTTTGCTGAACTAGCCATGTTAAATAGCAGTTAAAAATCGTAAATATAACAAAGATAGACTTTAAAATACAGTTGTGTCAATGACATTGACTACTCTATGCGTAGACAAGCTTTACATCTTAAGCAATTGTAGTCTACGACGTAACTAAGGCAAGACAATAAAAACGAGTGTGCTCCCCGCGAGCCAATCACTCACGTTTGTTTGTAATACTTCATAGTGAAATGATATGCAAACCATTTTGATCTATGGCGTGCCAAAATTATTGCGTCGCGTGCCATCAATGGCACACGTTCCATTGGTTCATCATCCCTGCTCTAGACCTCTAGGGCTATGGGGAAAGTCAATGTCTGGGGACTCATAATTAGTAGAGTTTATGCAAATGACGTATTCCTCAAAAGCTTCAGGAGGCTGTTGAACATTCATGAAACAATTTAAGCAAAACCTACTCTCAAAAATATAGAAATATAGTTTTTAGTATCATCCATAAAAATAGCAGTTCAGTAAATTATTAATTTCTATTAACCTATATTTAGGCGAAACACAGCATAACAATATACACACATACATTGCATGTGTATCAATAAAAATTGTTTTATTGATGCAAGTTGTTTTGTGCGTTTTTGTTTTTATAGCTGTTTAGAATCGGCACAAATACTCAGCGCATGAAACAAAACAGTAAAAATCAATCAAATGGTAAATCAATTTTCAAAGGAAATCTAGGTGAAGTTATATGTATGTGGAACCGAGTGTATACTGAATAAATTAAGTTAATTAATCCATTGACATTCCAATTTAGCTCTTGAGCCATTAACATTGATTTTGTTTTTGTCCAGCTACGATAAGAATCACAAAAGTCCAAAAATCCATAGATTAAATTCCAGAATCTGCAATTTTAATTACAACTTCGCTTTATTATTTATTTTATTTTCATGGACTGTCACCGCAAATCACTTGAATACATGCATATCCAAGGAAAATATAATTATGAGGTTATTTTCGAAGTCATCCAATTATTGAAATGTGCATGGACATTCTATAAGACAATATTAGAAAAATACGTTTAATAAATATATAATCGTAGGACAATCTTAAATTATTAATACAGTTTCTCTCCTAACATAGGTTTTTTCTAAAATAATCTGTCGTGATAGGATTGTAGCTATTTTTGTTCTTTGAATTAATTAATTATTAATTTCTGTTGAATTCAAGAATTATTCATTCAATTTAGCAGGAACTGTTCATACGCCCTCTGCAGATTGACGACGTACCTTTAGGAGTACAGATAAGAGTACGGTTACAGTTTGAAAATGTTTATCCTAATAAGATCGGGGTAGAATGTTGAGCTAATTAATAAATACCACGAAAAATTCTCTTTTACCAGGAAGTATCGGAGAAAATCTTTTTAAAGTTTAATTTCTCTCGTTACTCGTATTTTAGTTTTAAAAATTTATATTAATAATACTAGGGGAAGGAACCTTTGTCCTCCTAAACGGTGGAAAAACCCCCATTGTACAAATTATACAACTGTTCATACTCATTGCTCAGATTGTAAAACTGTAATTTATAGGTAATGTGTAGTTCTATCACGAAAAACTTTCTTTTACGAAGAGAGAGAGATAATATACAATTTTAATATGCTAATAGTATAGTTTTAATTACAGTGATGTTATAATCAACACCTTTTTTTTTTTTTAAGAAAGAAATTGTTAATACAGAATGTGAAAAGACAACTTCAATAATACAAGCTTTCGTGACTGAAGTAAGAACAAAATTTAGCAATTAAAAAAATTAGGATAATTATCTTTTTTTAAAATTGATCAATAATGTTTCACAGTGATTATTTTTTGAATAAACTGCTGGTATTCTTAATTTAATGGCAATATCAATTTCTTTATACTTATAAGCAAATATAAAACAGCAAAAGATTTTTTTTTCCTCTCTGTTCTCTTCACTATAAATTTTTAAAAAATGGATTTTTATTTTTTATTTTGTAAAAGTATTTTGCAGAAAACCAAAAAGATTATATATATATATAATTTAATCACAACTTAATAATCATTTAAAAAATTGAAGTTATATGGATCTTATAACATTAAATCCCATTTCAAAATATCAATGGCGAATATAGAAGATAAAATTCCAACGTTTTCAAACAAAATTAAAAAATTATAAAATAAAAATTAATAAAATATCCAAGTGCAACCTCGGACTTAGGACCGATAAGTGGGGTTAAACTAGTTTGATGGCGCCAACCATATATATATATATATATATATATATATATATATATATATATATATATATATATATATATATTTCCCCTATTATGTCGAAAATTCCTGCTGTACTGGGAAGATTGGATCCATAAAGCATTGCTAACCCTAATTCGCTGGTCTAATTCAGTGACAGCTTTAGAAATCATAATAGGTCTCCATTTTAGTCCAAAGACTTTTTTGTATCTACATTTGTTGTGTCTTGTGAATTCCAATTTCTTCCTGCTTTAGCACTGTAGGTTCTAGAACTTCTTCACTTTTATTTTATTTTACTATATATATTTCTAAAATATAATTTTATTTCTTTTTTATTATGAAGGATTTCTCCTATTTTCCATGTTAATTTATTTTATATCATTTTTGAAATGTGATTAGGCCTCCTCTGGGAAGTTAAGAAAAATTCCAGGAAACAAGAAATCGTAATTGATGCAGGATTGAAAGAAATGAAAAATACCATTTTAAATAAGTGATTTTTCATTTGTTTCCTCAAAACTATAATAATCTTACTTACAATGTATAATGTGAGTGTTATACATACAACGTATTCTTTGTAACTTTTTTGTTACCTTTTATTGCTTATTTTGAATTACTGTCGTTGCAGAACTACTGCTAAAACTTACTGAATATAGATTTTGAAATTCATGTAGCAAGAAAATTGGACTAATACCTAGGGATGTACAGAACTGTTCGTTTTAAAGCATATTAGTACCTTTTTTTACCCTTTCATAAGCTTCATTTGTATGTAACGGAATCTTTGAACTCAATTTTTACCTCTTTAAAAGGTCAGATTAATTCCGATTAATTCTGCTCACTTGTCCAGGACCGATGACAATACAATAATTTACTAATTTTGTTCCATTGTCCTGATCAGGATCATCAGGATTAACGATTTCCCGTTTTGAGATCTCATTCCTCATCTGGCGACTAATTTTAGTGAGTGAGTGAATATTAACGTCGCACACTATTCAGCTGCACGAGGGCTTTACAACTAATTTCAGATTTGGCGACTAAAAGATTAAGTTACAACTTAGTTCGATTAATATAAAAAGGTGTTGCTTAGCTTTTTAAAACTATCATTATTAAAGAAAACCCTGTTAATTAACGTTCTTGTTTTGCCCACTGTTTTTTATGAAACTCATACTTCAATGTTGGAACAGCGCTAAACACACAGATGTATTAGCATCATTGTTTTTTTTCCTTAGTTCTGTTCCTGTGATAGCCAAATGGTCGTGGTCACAAACTAGGGAGTCGCATTGGTTCTGCTGAGATGTGGGTTCGAGTCCAGGAGCCTCCATTGATTCTGCTCTGTAGAAGGGCTAATGCATATTAAAACTATCGACGTAAGCAAACATTTTTTTAAAAAATTTTCTCATTAATAAAAAAAAACAACGTTTAAGTAAAAAGAAAAAAGACTGTTGATATATAAAATATGATCCAAATATTAAAGATCTTCTTTAATAATTTATTATTGATCGGGGACTTTGTGTTTCTCTACCCTGAAAAGTCGGAATTTCAACAAAAAAGAGGTAAGAGCAATCTATTTAGGCCTAAAGAAGTACACAGTAAATTTTTGTGAGCATTGCTTGTACTATTTTAAATCTGTGGGTGATAGAACATGTCACTTTAGTCGATAATTGTGCGTGTGCTTTACGTATAAAATATTAAAAATTATATGAAATAAATAGATTATAGCAGTGCTTTCTCTCTCCCCACAATTTTTTTTATCATTCCGAACCGGTCAACGCTTGATAATTTTATATCAGGGGGGGGGAAGGACGCTGATTTTTTATATTTTAGATTGTTTTGAATTAATAATTTTAATTTAATTATATTTAAATGTCTTCAAAATAAAATATAGTTACACCAAAAAAATGAATATAAAGTGAGGATTAATATAGAATATAAAATGGTTTCCGTAAAAAGTCGCCCAAACCCGAAAGAAATACATGACAGTAGATAAAATAGAAAGAATTTAATGTTCTTTGTGCGGCCCGGTACTATTTGATCCACAGACCGTCGTTGGTAAACACTGTTTTAGAGTATATCCAACAGAATAACATAAAAATCTTTTACGAAGCATTGTGTTTAAGTATATAAAAGATTATAAGTAATTTGTTGCAAATCCAGGGATATATAGAGACCAGAGTTTAAGTCATTGCAAAAAATAACAATAAATAAATAAATAGTAGGACTATATTTTATTCCATCTATCACTGTTAGGGATAGTTCAAAGTAAATTGTACACATATTTTTATTCATTTACAGTGGAATTTAACGGTTTGAGCAGCCAGTGAATTTATATGTTCCATGCAATGGAACACTGAAACACACAAAGGGTTAAATATAAGGAATGTTGTACAAATATGTAAAAAGGTACGTTGAATAGTGTCATAAGAATTTTTTCATAATTGATTAAGCAATTGTCTCATATATGTAAGCTTAAAGCTCACTTACACAATAATATTGTTTCATCAGTTTTAAGTATGGAATATCGTAGTTATTCAAACGCTTTTTTATGACCCTTTACTTTTAACTCTAAATACAATCTATAACAAAAAAAAAAACCGAACGCCTCACGAAGGAGTTGCCCGGATGTAAGGAAACTTCGTATGCAGAGACATTTGTACCGAACATACAAATGATTAAAATTTTGTGTTCAATAAACGAATAGTGGAAGCTACAGAGATCGGAACTGCGCACTCAGGAGATGTCTATAAGAAATGATTCTCAATATGATGGTCAAAATTTCTGTTGCATTGGATTTAGAATACCCTTCAAAGACTGAAAAAATGCCTCGCCGCAGGATTCAAGCTCATTACGAGCAACTGTCAGAGTTTAAAAGAGGTCGTATCATTGGATTGAAAGAGTCAGATTGGGCAAATCGGAGAATCGCTCGTCCTATGGTTCGAAGCTATGCGGCCGTTAGAAGATACTGGCAAGAATGGATGGACAAGAGCAGATTTCAGCATCATGATGTAGTGGTCGATCTAGGGCCACAGCAGATCAGGAGAACTGATTGATTGTCAGATCAGCTGTCACAAAGCCTGATCCATCGTTATCAATCATCAGACGTGCGACCCGCACACGAGTGTGAACCATGAGCGAAATTTATGCTCGTACTGACCGCTACACTACCTGCTACTCACGCCTACACACTGTCACTACTCACTGGTGATTGGCTCGATCAAATTAGAATCATGATGACTGTTGACGTATAGTGTTTAGCGACGAATCCCACTTCCAACTGTGTCCTGACGATCATCAAAGACGTATCTGAAGAGGCCCAAGACAGCGTGCTGATCCCGCTTTCACTATTGCACGCCACTCAGGCCCTCAACCTGGAGTTATGGTCTGGGGTGCCCTTTCTTTTGACAGCCGGATAACTTTGGTCGTCATTAGAGGCACACTTACAGCACAGTGGTACGTCGACGACACTCTGAGAACAGTTTTACTACCATTCCTTTTGCATTCCTTTTGCATTCCTTTTTCCTGGTCTTATCTTTTTAGCAAAAGGTAATGCCAGACTACATATGGCACGTGTTGCTATGAACTGTCTTACAGCTTGTCAAACACTTCCTTGGCCAGCCAGATCGCCAGACGTCTCTCAAACAAAGCATGTCTGGGATATGATGGGAAGGTGATTACATCTATCAGGGAATGTTGATGACTTGGAACGACAGTTAGAGAAAATTTGGCAAGAAATACCGTAGAAGACCATCAGGGTTCTTAATCACTCTATACCATGCGGTGTGGCAGCTTGCAACCAGGCTAGAGGTGGGTCAACACCTTTTTGAGCTCGTTACTTCGTAACTAGGTAACTCTGAAATAAATCATTCAATTTTTCTGAAATTTTAATCATTTCTTATTCTGTACAAATCTTGTCCCCCATAAAAAATTTTTTTTCTACGACAACTTTTTTGGTTGGGTTTTCCTTTTTCCTTTTTGTTATAAAGTGTATTTTAATTCAATTAGATACCAAACAGCTACAAGCAAAAATTCGAACTGAGAATTACAAAATCTTTTAATATAGTAATTGGAAAATTATTACCTACAATTTTATTTAAAACTATTACTTTCGATTTGTTAAATACATAAACTGAAAATATTTTTAAAAAAGTCTAAAAATAATTCGATTATCTCAAAATGTCACATACAAATTTCCTTATGCCAAGCATACAATTTATTAAATTGTCAAAGCTAATAAAAATAAATGTTAAATTCGTAATGTAAAACACGTATTTCTATTATTCAAAGAACTTCGTATAAAACAGGTTGCAATTGTAGATAGCTCATTTTTCTCATTATTGCTGCAGTTCTTTGGAGACAAAACCATTAATACTGTAACGACGTTGCCAAAGATCTTATAGACTAGCGGATGGATTCTCGAATATCAGTGGCGTACAAATTATTTTTATGGGAGGAGTTTATATTTTTTTTAAAAAAAAGAAAGAAACTAAGATGAAAGCCCCGAGACTTAAATTTTATGCTAAAAATTAAACTTATTATTTCACAGGAGTTAGAATCCTTAAGCATATACCACTGTCGAACATGATCGCATTGTCGATATATGTGAAACTATCTAGACATACCAAGCCTTAAGTCACTACTAGTGAAGGAGCAATGCAATGCAATGAGGAGTATGCAGTTTCCTATGGGCCCCACACTTTTTAAGGGCCTGCAAAAGCGTTTCTGTTTTCCTGTGCTCCAAAAACAGGATACAGGTTCTCGAGAATTCGACTATCCAGGGGCCTCCATGTCGTTTAATCCAACACTGGTCACAATCTGCAGCAAACGGACAAGGTTGTGTGAATATGGTGGCTCATTGATTACTCTGAGAAATTTATTAATATAATAAAGGTTCTGGAAAGATAAGGCACGTGAATGTGAGGCAAAATATAATGATTGCTTGGCATGCTCGAACAGCCCAATGGCGCCATTGTCCTTTGTCTGATATACCAAAGCTTTTCCATACAAATGATGGTTCTTTCCCCCATTTAAGGGCCTTTTTTCAGACTTTGACATTTTAAGATGCCTGACTTCTGCACGTCAGAGTCATCCGGATTTGTAATAGACGATAAATTTGCCCAGTGCCTCTGGTATTTTGTTAAGCAACGAAAAACAAACAAACAAAAATTATAAAAGAAATTATATTCCTTGATTATATTCCTGCATTGTAATAGTTTAAATGGAAAACTGATAAATAGTTTAACAAATATTTCTTATTCGAGTTTGCATCTGTGGAATAACCGAGCTTTTCTTCTTTTTTTTTTTTTTTTTTTGTTTTCCGTACCTTTTACAAAAACAGCACCAAATATGGCTTAAAGGGTTGTTTTTTTAATCATAGTTTTATGTCATTGAGTCTCCTTTATCCGAGACAAGATTTTTCAGTCTGTAATGGAAATGCCTAAGCAATGAAAAGAAATCAATAAAGAAATTCAACATGTGCATTAATATTCAACGAAATGGCAACAAAACAAAGCTGTTGTAGTTTTGGTTTGATTGACTTGAAACTATTTTGAACGCCGATTATCCGTGTCAATGTGAAGTAAAAGTATTTTATATACTTTCTTATTAAAAGTATGTTGAAGCTACTATGCTATGAGCAATTTAAAGCTGAATATTTTGAATAGAGTTTTCACATGTCTAAAAAATTAATGCAGATATATAAACTTTTTGACCTTTTCGGTATTATGTAACCCACCTGCATGTTTCTGTGCTAAGTAAATTTTTAAATAGAAAATTCTGCTGGGTGTTAGTATCGGTAATTAAGTTATTCTTTAATAATCAGAATATTTTTTCAGTACCTCGAAATCTTACTTTTATTTTTAATTTATGTCTGTTACTAAATTTATTAAATTACTAATTTATTAAAATTTGTACTTTAAAATTTCTTTTGTTTTGTAGATATTCTCTAATATTTTACACTTTAACCAAAAGTAAATAAAGCTATAATTTTAATCTGTTGATTACACAGTTTTATTCTTAATTAAATGTGATCAACATTAACCATTTGAAAAGTCAGAACGAATTTGATATCCATCTGCCACGGATTTTTCTGCCGTATAAAACTGTAAATTTTCAAAAGTTGGGGTGATAGCATTACAATAAGCGACTATCTTAAATAGGAAACTACTCGCCACTAAAAGTAATTGCACCCAAAACTGAGGTGGCAGATAAATATCAAATTAGTTCTGAAAAATTTAATAGAAATGTGTCAATGCACACAAGTTGTACCTTATAAATTTAACATGCTAAATCAAATCACAACTAATTTATGCTCACAATTTTATTAATTTAACTATCAAAAGATATTTTTTACAACTGTTATATATTATAATTTTAATTTTACTCTTAGTGTTGAATTATTTTGTGGTAAAGCATTTTTATGTTTACTATTAGTTGTTTTTTTTTTTTTCTTTTATTTCCTTAGATGTAATTTTATTTATTTATTTTTTGGCACCCTGTATTTGAGCATGTTTTATAATTCTTTTTTTAATGAAAAACCATGAAACTATGAATATTTCATTAAAATTTTTTTGGGTCTTTTAAATAAAAAAAAATAAAAAAAAAAAATTTAAAAAGTTATTGAAACTAAAAAGGGGGAAAATTGGTTTTCTTGAGAAGTTTTAATTTATAAATAAAAGGATATTTAAAGATACATTTTGAAAGGTATTTTGGGAAAATTTTTTAAAAAATTATAATCCTGTAATGAGTTTCTGTTATTCTTTTTAAGATGAAATTTTTGAAATAAGAAATTTAAGAATAACATGTACCCTATATAAATCAAACAGCTGTTTTAAAAGACTTTCAATTGTCATTAAATTAATTTGTTTCTTATTCTAAATCTATTAATTACTGTTTTAAGGGAATTTTCAAAATGCTTGGTTTGTTTGTTTGTTTTAAATATAGTTTTATGGCATACAATGTATTGTTTTCTTGAAGTACTTTTATAGCATTTTTTTCTGTTGTTGTCTAGAAATTTAAATTAAGATAAAAGTAGGTTTTAAAGAAAAAAATTTAGCAAAACAGAGAAACTAAATCAAAATGAGTATGCCCTATTTCAAAACATAACAGGAAATTGTGTACATAGTTGGTATATAGTGTATGGTACAAAAACAATATAGTTGGATTACGAGAATTTGACTCATTATTTAATTGGAAAATTTTTCCAATGTGATTGTGATAATATAAAAGTACCAACTTGTTTCTATTTTATCATTTGGTTTTCTAGAAATTGTGGTGCTTATTTCCTTGTTTTCATAGTATTAAATTATTTTAACCTTATTAATGTTAACAATTAAACAAATTATTTTCTTTTTAGTTCATTGCAGGCATGTATCCATCACACTTCTGGAGAAGAGGTGTGTTGCAGACATGTCGCTTTTTTCATTCTTCTCAGACATGTGGCATGAAAACAATGCAGGCATGGCAAGCATTCGAACATGGGAGTTCAGAGCAATTGCAATTAAACACAGCTGCTCCTATTCCTGTGTTGAAAAGTAATATAGATGTCCTAGTCAAAGTACATGCTGCTAGTGTAAACCCCTTAGATGTTCAAATGTTAGGTAATATAAATGGTTGTTCAGTTATTAGAATTTTAATAGTTTATCAGCTTTCAGTTAAAAAATAAAACAGAAAAGTCTTATTAACTTTTTTTTTATTACATTGAATAATTTTTTTTGTGAGTGTTCTGAAAATCTTTTATATGTGTTTCTATTTAGGATATTGAATAGGTCTTACTAAAAATTGTTAAAAATTATATTTATGTTTAGAAGGATATGGTTCATCTGCTTTCAATTTTGTTCGTCAATTGAACAGTTGCTCTTTCAGTGCCCAAGAATTTCCCTTGCAACTTGGTCGCGATTTCTCAGGAACTGTAGTACATGCTGGAAAATGTGCTCAACATTATAAAATTGGAGATGAGGTATTTAAAATATTACTTGCGGTTCATACTAAAAATATATGTACCCAACACAAAATAATGTTCTTATTTCCTTTCCCAAAAAGTTTAGATGCATGATTATATTGTTAAAATTACAAATGAAATATTTTTTGTCATTGATAGACTTTAAATTGTCTCGTTCAATGTTTTGAATTAATTTAGTTTTTTTTAATTATTTTCAACAACTTGAAATTTAAATAGTTTTTATGATAGCACCAATAATCCAATATGAGCACCTATCCAATATTTTTCAATTCCTATTATTAGTTCACTCTCTAACTATATATATTTATTTATTTATATATCTTTTCAAATTTTCAATTGTTAATAATAAATTTTTATTCATCCTCTGAAATTTAAATATATTTTTTAAACTTGTTGTGGATGACACTTGATGTTAATACAGTTTTTTTCAAATATGAATTCATTAATTAAATTTAATTTTTTAATTTTAAATTTATTTTGCATTATTTTTTACGATAGTTAGAACTATCTGCAATAGATGGCCCCAGTATGTTTTTCTAACGAATTTTTTCTTGTCTTCAAATATATTTTTTTAAACTTGTAGTGGATGACACTTGACGTAAAAACAGTTTTTACAGATATTAATTCATTAATTAAATTTAATAAACGAAAAAGAAATTTCTTTGTTGACCTAAGTAGGATTTGACTTTTAAGATCATTTTTTAAAAATATACTCTGTCATGAATTAAGTATCAATAGATAATTAATGTTTTTATAATTTTAGATATGGGGTGCTCTAAGTCCATGGCAAACTGGTACTCATGCTGAATATATTTTAGCTCCAATCTGCTATGTGAGTTGTTTCCAAATTTGATTATTTCAAAACAAAAAATCATGCTACAAAAAGTTATCTGCCAATATTTTAAAAATATGTTTTATCAAGATTGTGCAGTTTTTAAGATGCAGATATTTTATTCATAGTCAACATCAAATTTATATAATGTTTTAGTGAAAAACAATATGTATTTCTAAATAAAATATATATTGGTGGCTACTTAGTTTTAATATTTTATTTACCTTTAACCAGTTGATTCTGATACATTTTTAACCCTGTACTATTATTACAGCAAGATTTCTTTTCTTTTTTGGTTATTTTTAAAATAATTAAAATAATTTTGCTATGTTTTTCTTTTAGATATCTAAAAAGCCTCAATCTTTAAATCATATAGAAGCTTCTTCATTCCCTTATGTTGCTTTAACTGCTTGGTCTGCTATCAAAATATTTGGTGGACTTTGTGAAAAATCTACTTATGGGAAAAGGTATTTGAAGATGAATCACTAACTTAATAATGCAAATAAGTTTTGTAATTTTCAAATTTAATGAATAGATTATTTATGGACAAAGTTTTTCTTTTAACATCTCAAATTCAATTTAATCTATGAAATTAAAAAAAAATTGTTAATTATTAAAAGTTTTTTTTATTTACCATAATATTTTTATCTATAAGTATAAATATACACACAATTTTGGGGTACGTAAGTTATTGCATTCACAGAAAGGACTCAATACCATAAAATGTTTTATACTGATTCAAATATTAATTTGAAATAAATGATTGTTTATATGGCTGTATTTTTATATAAATAAAAATGTCAAATTATAATGTTTCTTAAAATATTTCCAGAGTCCTTGTAATAGGAGCCACTGGAGGTGTTGGAAATTTTGCTATTCAGGTATTACCTTTTAAATAATGGTATAATAATAAACTGTTATTTTTACAGTATAATAATAAATTTTATAAAATTGATGTGTCTAGGTTGTTTTTTTTTATTCATAAATTTAGTATTTTGACCTTTTATGTGAATAATTTAAATGTAAAGAAATTGTATTTAAAATTACCTTTTGTATTTATTCAATTAATACAAACTCACTTTTTGCATTGTGTTTATAAATTAATATATTGAAATAAATGCTTAGCACTCTTACGGTATTATATTAAAAACACTCAAAGTGTTTGCTAAATATTTATGGTTAGATAAAATTATGTATGTTTATTTATTATTAAAATCTACTTTTTATAAGAAAATTTTTCAATATATCTCATCATCTAGTAATGATTTAATATTCAATATTATATTCATAAATATTTAATTATTATACAGGTAGACTATCTATAACATGAACATGTTCCTAAAAATTCAATGTTAACTGACTATTTGATGAACAAAACAAAAAAAATTTTAAAAAAAGTTAGTTTCCAAAAAATTTTTAAAACATATACTCTTATGTTTAGGCAAAATATATTTGAGAGCAATTTATGTCGAAAGTATTACTTATTAAAATGTATTAAATAATGTTTTGTTTGTCATATTACTATTGAACACTATTAACCTGGGGCATTCTCTTTTGATATATCCTCATCTTCTGAACTTACTTCAGCATGATCTTGCTCTTTTTTTTTCTTTTAACTCTATTTTTTAAAATTACTTGCATTTAGCTGAGAGATCTTTACAAATTAATAATGTAGTTCTCTAAGCAATTGTGAAATTTTTTCTAAAATTTTATTTTGCTTTGAATGGAAGGATCTTCATTTCGAAAAATAATTCAAAGTATTCAACTTAATCTTTAATACTTTTTAAGTGCAGTATTTAATTTCCTTGTTTTCATACATGTTAAATGTTACTTAAAAGTTTGAATGTCATTTTCATTAAATTTTATCCATCAATTTCTTTTCCCGCTAATTATTCTTGGATATCTTTGACAGCCATAACATCTAAGTCTTTGTTTCCTAGAAATTTAAGAGCCACAGTATCCCAATGGTCATGAACTCTTGGCCCTAATACCATAAGTTTAAGTCTAGTGCCTCTGAAGACATGCTGTGTAGAGGAGCTGATGCACATTAAATCTGTCGAGGCTCAGTCCTCTCATTGCTATAGTGTGGAAGTTTGAAGAGGGTGTGCCAACTCGATTGTTGTCCTTGTCATTTGACCATGTTTCAAAATTACAAGATCCATCACCAATAGCCCACATGTAGCTTGACAGTGCTACATTAATTAACACTCACCCTAGAAATTTAACAAGTTCTATGAAGCTGTTATTCTATTTTCTGCCAGCTTGATTAGACTTTTATTTTGATTTGATCCCAGCAATGTATTTTTCTGTTGAGTATGTAATGTAATAGATCTTATATGTGATTAATACTTTTTTTTTTTACTTTTATAGACTTGTTTTCAACTTTGTTTAAAACTCACTGTAATGATTTCCTGTTGAATTTAATCTTAAATGTTGTAATTTCCTATGTTATTCGTCTTCTAACCATTGAAGACATTTTAAGGGATTATAAAAACATTACTTGTACATTAGCAATTAAAATATTTTAATCAATTAATATTTTAAGCAATTTAATATTTTAAGTAATTTAAATGTTTTGAATTACTGCGTGTATTATGGAATATTAGTAGAATTTTAAAATCAAGATTTTTCTACAAAAACACAATTTAATTGTTAATTAACCAAAAAATGTTTACACTGTCCAATATATTGAGTGAAAAACTGTTATTTGAGTTTATCATTGCATGAAAATTGAGAGATTTATAAATCATATTTTCCTTGTTATTGCCTGAAGTTTTACTGCATATAAGCAAGGTCTTTTAGTACCATAAAACCTGGTTAAGTTTTTCTTTGTTAAAAAAATAATAAAAAATTTTCTTGTGCAGTTTTTTCCAATAATGACTAATCTCATTAATATTAAAATATGATGCATGGCTGTTTGATAATTTATTGTAATTTTTTGTATAAGTTTTAATAGCTTCTTTACCATTCATATACTTTCTTGTATTTTTAAGTTTTGTAATCGAGACATTTTTTAAAATGGTTAAACCACCCTTCCTTAATCGCAGAGTCAAGTTTAATTACAGATTCTCCACTTTCCTAATAAATAGTTGTAGAATTTTAAAACTTCAAGTTTGATCATTTTGGAATTGTTTAATAATTTTCTAGTAGATTATTTTACTAACATTCATCAATCCAGATATTAATGAGCCCTTTTCATCTTCCCATTGAATGTTCTGCAGGATGAGAAGTTATAACTTTGAAATCAGAATAACAAACAATAAAGGTTTAATGTAGATTCCTTTTTTAATGTAATCTCTGGATTGTTATACACTTTATTTCAATCTAAAGTTTTACATCATCCCTCTCTCTTTTTGAACCATTCTAAAGTCTAATTTGTGTTCTGGCAAGATAAAACACCTTTTAAAAGATATTTTTAAGATTTTATTTGAACATAGTTTCAGATTACAAATTAATTCACTAAAATAAAAAATGTAATTAAAATTTTTATAAATTTCAAAAATCTGCAGTTAAATGTGATATACATGCATGCTCAAATTAAAAACTTCCAATAAGATATTTTGGGTACTCTTATCAATTATAGCAATCATGGTTTTTTGCATTATTACCAACAAACAATAAATATTATTCAAAAAGTTGACTTCAGATAAATTATCTACAAATATGATAAAAAGTTGAATTATAATTGGACATCGATTTTGCCTGTTTACAACATTTGCAACTGGTACAAGGTAGAAGTTGGTATGTTTTCTATATGTAGTAATATTTGGCTTGATAATCCCAACAACTGACTGGTACCATACTTAGTGCTTTTGATAGGTCACATATTTAATTCCACATTATGTAGAGATTCCCCTTTTTCTCAGATCATGTTACAGTGAAACTGTTTAAAATGCCACGAGGGGTTAACCCAATACTCGAACCATTTTATACAAAGTTTGCTTGTTTACGAATATTATTTCTTTCAGAGTCATCTACTAAAAATGGTCTTTGGGAAAGATTACAGGAAGCAAAAAAATTATCTTTATAAAATGAGTATCGGAAACATTAATTACTTCAGTAATTTTTTTTCTTTCTAGATTTTGATGTGTATACTGTTAACTTTTTTTTTTTTAATATTGAAACTATAGTTGTATATATTGCTTTTTAGATTTAATTATTCATATTGTTTAAAATTTTAAATAAAGTATTTTTAGTACATATTCTTTTCTTTCATTATTTTATTTTGATAGTTTTTTCAATATGTATAAATATAATAAGGGATCAAGTGAAATTTATGTAATTATTTTCAAAAATACAAAAAATATGAACACAGCTGTCTATATTAATGAAGCCGATTTTCTAGTCAAACTTTTAGGAAACAACATTTGAAAAAAGAAAACAATTCTAAATCTGGAAGCTAGTAGAAATGAAAATTTGGTATATACATGTATTAAATAATGTAAAATTATATGTCCAAGCATAAATTTTAAATATGTAATTTCTTTTCTCTCCAGATAATTCCTTTGATTTATATGATACATTATTTGGTACCATCTGTCTTAGCATGTTTATTTATAAATTAATGATAAATTACTTTTCTAACATGATTATGAATAACTCAATAATCATCAAAGTGCAATTCCTATTTAATTCATATAAATGTCTTTAAAATTTATGAATTAATGAAATTGTTAACAAAAGAAAATATTTATTAAACATATTAAAATTTGAAAAATTTAACTTAATTTTTATATAAAATTGTCAAATGTGATTTTCTATTTTATTTTGATAAAAAGAATTATCTTTATATAGTTTCAAAAGTGCAATTTTTTAAACAAAATCAAAGGATCAGGTAATATTCCATCTAATTTCAAAATGTTAAACTTATATTTTGCATTTTAATAATGTTACAAAGATAATACAATGCATACGGATACTGAATTTGAGCATATGTAAAGCTAAGAAATTATTTCATAATAAACTTCTTAAAAATTAATCTGTAATAGTGTTTTATTCATTTGAAAATTGATATATATATATGAGTATTTGTCTTTACACTGAGTTATAATTATTAGTTTTGGCTTATCATTGGTATTAATGAAAAATAATAAATAGCAGAATTTTGTTTTGTACTCATCTCACACATTAACTTAATGGGATAATGGAACAGAATTTATAATTTTAAAACACATATGTGTGTGACAATACTTACCAAATCAAGCAACATAATTACAAGGTTCTTTAACATTTTGTATGCATTAACTTGAACATCCTCTAATTGAATCAAAACTTAAGCCTTCAGTTCATTGCCCATTCTAACAGAAATGGGCTATTAGATTATTCATGTATTTTCCCCAATTTTAATCATAAGTTCAGTTAAATTCATAAAACGATACTTGCATTAAATCTGAATATTCTTGGATTAAAAATCCATAATTTAATTATACTTTTATTTAGTTAAATAAAATATATACATATTTAAAAGTTTAGACCTGTACAAAAAAATTACATATGCTTTTTTCATTAAAGAAAGAAGCAGTATACATAAAATCAACTTCTAGGTGGTTTAGGCATAAATAAATGTAAAAAAGTTAACTTTAAATTTACTTAATCCATAAATGCATACTTTAAAAAAAATTAATCAGTACAACAATTTCTAAATTATTAATAGCTATAAAATAGACGTCTATGAATTTTTAACTCAGTGTTGTCAGAATTACAAATTTAGAGTTTATGATGTAAATTTATAATTTTCATACATTTTAAAGTTAGTAAATTATTTGTCTTTAAGATCTTTGATGGCTAAAATATTCAGTGAGTGATTTCTTTCTTTTTTTTATAGCTACTAAAAACTTGGGGCGCTGATGTTACTGCTATATGTGCAACAGATGCCATAGAAAGCGTACAAAATCTTGGAGCTGATGCTGTTCTAGATTATCAGAGTCCAGAATTCAAACAAAATTTAAGAGAACTGAATAAGTAATAAATGTTTACAATAATGTCAAACTAGTCTTATTTATATGGGAGGAATACTCACATATATTGATCTTTAAAGATAATTTTAATGTATCTGCTGGGTGGGATTTTTTTTCAGAGTTGGAGAATTTTTCATTTTTTTTCAATATTACATTTTTGTTCTTGATTTATCAATAAATTTATTGGTTATGTTAGAATTTTGAACATATATATATTAATTACAAAATAAAAATTGAATCTTCTGTTTTTCATTCAGGTTTGATGTGATCATGGATAATGTTGGAGGTGAATATCCTGACCTTACTATTAATCTGCTAAAGAAATGGCAAAATAGCCGGTATATTACGACCGTTTCGCCGCTTTTAAAAAATGCTGATGATCGTGGCATAGTAATAGGTACACTGACATCAGCAATACAGGCTAGTTTTGATACAGCTATGGTAATTTCATTTTTTATTACTGTCTAATTAATGCACTTATTTTAAATCTGTATCAATGAAAAAAATATGAATATATTTTCAGAAAAATATTTAAAAAATGATTTAGTGTAACTTAATAAAATAATTGAAATTTTCAGTCTCTTAAAGATGGAAAGACATTTAGATGGGCTTATTTTGTTCCCAATGGTTGTGCATTAAAATCCATTGCCAAACTTGTTGACAATAAGCAGGTGAGAATCTTAATTTTTTTATAATTAGAAATGTTACTTAATATTCAAATTTGATATACTTTAATCAGAAAACTTAACATGTATTTTAGTCAGTCTATATATATATAGAAAATTTCGCATCTTTAACTATGTATGAATTTCATTAATTGTAGTACTAAGAAAACCCCTTAAGTTTAGTGGATCTCACACTGATATATCCAAGCCATCTTGAGGAAAAAAATCAGATGAATGGCATCATCAGTTTAAGATGCCAATGTTAGGGAATACATTTTAGCTTGAATCATGAACTACTTAGCTGATAATCATTAGGATAGCAAATTTAAATGTCTTAAGATGTAATTTATACTTGAAAACCCACTTTTAATAGGAAAAAATAATTGTTCATTACTTAATACAATGATAAATTGTCCTATAAGAAATTAATCATTTATGTAATATGCCATTATCATAAAATTAATAATGAACAATTGGAAACCTTTTATATTTTAACTGCATATTCTCTAATTAGCCTTTCCAGCTGCAAAAAAAAAAAAAAAATTGGATTTCAAACTAAAATCTATCATTTTCATTCTAGATAAATCCAGTGATAGAAAAAATTTACAAATTTGATGAAGTACCTGAAGCATTTGAAAAAGTATCTAGAGGACACGCTCGAGGCAAAACAGTAATAGACTTTACATCAAATGGCGAGAATAAACAACAGCAACAGAATGTGTAAAAATTTAATAAAAAATAAAGTACAAGAAAATTAAAAATCATAAATTTATGAGAAATGCAATTGATCATATTTTAATCAAACTAGTAACATGTGGAACAAAAACACTGCTCTCACTACTGGTGATTATATAAACACAATCTTTTTTAATACATCTCTCTTGAAAGAAACAAGATTTTAAATAAATTAAAAATTGACTTACTACAGCATTTCCTATTACATGTCATGTAAATAAATAACTTTAAACCAAGTAAGTGGAAGTACAATAAAACTTCTGTCTATATTTAGATTAATAAGAAAGCTGACCATCATTAATACATATAAAATATAAAAACTTGTTTACTTCACACTTAATTGATACCTTATTCCTCACAAATCTATAACAGTTTAAAGCCATCTTCATTCAATGTTTAAATAAGAGTACTTTAGCATCATTATATTTTGACTTAAAGATACATCAGCTCTCTCTATATTATTTCATTAAAAATAACATTTTCAAAATTTTAAGAAAATAATATGATGAATTACTATATATATTATAATCATACAAATTTATACTATATTCGGATATTTTTCCTATCCAAGTTTAGGTCCTACTTCATTATATAAAGTGAAGACAGCCTTAAAACAGCTAGACAAGATCTGAAAAAAGAACTAAATCCATATAATTTAAAGTTTACAATACTTTCTTTCAAACTAATATAGGAAAAATTAAGTATAAGAAACAATTGAGATTTTACTGTATATTTTAAATACAAAATTTGAAGATAATTTAATCTACATATTAAATATATTTTCCAATAGTCAATAATAGAAATTAATACAATATATAACTTATTTTTACAATCAAGCTCTTTACATAATAAATACATGAAAATAATCCTTACATTACACAAAATTCCATTACTCAAAATCAACAGAAATAAGTACAAATGAATTAAATTATACAACACCAAGAATAAAAACATTTTATAAAAAAATAAATAATCCACAATTTTAGTGAGTATTCTTAGAATTATCAAAGCAGTCAATTCCGAGTACACAACACATTTTTTTCGCACAATAAAGATAAAATAAAAATCTAATGAGTAATTTTTAGATAGAACTTTCCAACTTTAAATAAATATCAATATATATTCTAAATCAAGAGAAAATATTCATTAAATTAATACACAAATAAAATGCTCAGACTGTTTTATCATTTATACATAACCAAAAATAAAACATAACTAAAATAATCAGCTTTTAAATTTTATGATACATCTTTCATTTGAAATCTTTTCTATAAATTAACAGTTCTTGGAATGATAAAAAGTATTTGAGAAATAATGTTCAAAATAAGTATTTGCTACAATTGCTCTGTCACTGAAATAACTGGATTTTCCTCCAGTGCATTTTAAAACTAATGTTTCTCAAATAGGGTAATTTATATTAACATATTTTAAGTTAATTGTTTAAGATTTTTAATCTCTCTGAAATTTAAATTTAAAAAACTAAATTGTAGTTTTTTATACCATTAAAAAAAAGTTCATAGCCAAATGAAAATTTGTAAAACTAAATAAAGAAATTTTTTTTTTGACAATCAATTTTCTTATTTTGGAATACGATATATTATGCTTTGTGCAATAATCTTTTCAAAAATTGTAAAATTCTAAACTTTCCTCCTTTTAAATATTCTGTATTAAAATTGTTAACATCGCAATTTCACTGAACTGAATATTAAAATTCTATTTTAGAAATTAACATCACACAGAATTTTCTTATATCTTTCCAGTTTTAATTGTTCTCTCATCTCTTTTTAACCAATGTTTATATATAGTACCTTATTTTACAACTAAGAAACTCAAACATCTTCAACTTAAAATAATGAAAAATTTTATATTAGCTGTTTACATTAATAAGAGTTTAATATGTTTACAATCAAACAGAACTATTCATTAGTAATGTATTGTTACACATTTTGGGGGATCTTAAAACATTTAGGATGTCTTAATTTTCATTTTAAATATGCAGTCAACTAATTTATGCTTCTTTTTAAAAAAGATGTTTTGAAATTTTTTAATTAAGAATCATAGCAATATTTTGAAATTTTTGTTACAGCAGTATCTTACAACAAAGAAAAATTTTCAAGGTAACAAAATAAAGTTTTCCTTCATAAAAATTGTAATTTTCAAAAAACTTCATATTGTTCATAATTATTATTTGAAAAATTAAACTTGTACAACTTTCATCCCAAAATATTCAATGCTAAAAATGCTTTTATAGTAAACTTGATCAAAATACATGTTTTACAATGTATGAGTACCATTAATTAATAATAAACATGGAAAAAAATTATATGTGTGCATATAAGAAAAATGTTTTGAATTATCACTCATTATATGAAAGAAATTACTTCTACAAAAATTATATTTTTGAAGATAGAATTAACTTTAGACTAGCTGTGAACATGCAAGAAATAGTAACTTAAGAAACTTTTAATAAATCTAGATTATTCAGATAGAGAAAAATGTAAATACATTAAATATCCTCTTATAAAACTAGCTTTTTTAGACAAAATATATTTGCATAGTTTTAAAGTGAATGAACACTTATATTGCATAGATATATGCATCAGGTTTTTTATTGCATAAATTTGCTATTATGAGGGTGAATAAAAAATAAACTAGAATTTTCAAGCTATGTAAGCTTGTGATATCCTAAAAAGATGGCACTCTAGTATATGTTGCTAAGGGATGTTAAGAATAAAAGCAATGTTTTCATAAAACATTGTGAATTTTTTGAATTAGTACCATAATGAGTTTGGTATAAGTACATACTGTAGTGGTACAACACATTTTAAAATGTTTGACATGTAAAGGAGTAAAACCAAGTGAAGTTTAATGACACTTGACAAACAAGCGAGGATACAATATCCTCGAAGACTCAAAAGCGCCACTGGGCCAATTCATTAGTAGGAGGATGAGATCAATAGAACATGTGAAGCACAACCACTATCGTTCCACCCATCAACAACATACATAACACAACTGTGGTTGATTCCTTTCATGACAGATGCATGATCAATGCAGTGATTTAATGTCAATTTTTTGATGAAGTGAAACTTGCTCATCAGTAGGAAAAGAAAATGTGATTTTGTTGCATGACCCATTCAGCTACTTTACAACTTAAAAAGACTTGAGCAAATTCACCAAAAACAATTAAGACATTTTCCTTATAAATTCTGATTTGTCTCTGTGTGACTTTCTTCCCTTTGGACCACTGAAAGAAAGTAAGGGGGCAGTGATTTGATAATGATTTCATAAGTCGAAGCATTTGTGCTCCAATGCCTTTGAAATCAATTATCTTTTAACTGTGATAAAAAAAAGCTGCTAAAACATTTGAGAAAAATGCATTGATAAAGCATGAAATTGTGTGGAAAAATAAGTTTCGAGTTTTTTTCATATAACCTAGGTTTTTTACCAAATAATTGCAGTTTATTTTTTATCCACCCTCTTATGTTGAACACTTATTAAAGCTTAAATGGTTTCACTATCTAATTCTTATAAAACAGTATTTACACATGAAAATACAAATTGAAATATTTGTATTTCTTATCCTGCTTTGCAAAAATGTATTTGTAGCATTTCATGGCAGTTTTATACCACAGAAAATAAATTATTTCATAATAATCGTTTCCCACAAATAAATAAATAATTTTACAACTATCAGTCTAACTTAAAAGGAATTCACTTTCTGTATGTGAATATAATAAAGAAAAAAATTGATGAAATTATCATATAATTTAACATTCAGTATTATACTTTAAAAGAAACTGTTTCAGCAAGAAAACAAAATATGAACAAGATAGTCAAAATTGTAACTATATAATTTGTGTTCAAAATAAGTAAAATGTTTACATTTCAATGAAAGTAACTGAATGTGCACAGTTGAATATATATACAAGTCTAATCACAAAGATGCAAATTTCTAAGGCACATACTAAAAAAAGAATTAACATACAAAATTATTTTTCATATCACACCAAAAAAATACAAAAAGATTATATTTATAAATTTATTTATATTCTTTTACCATATATATAACCTTTTGGTAGTTAATAAAACCTTATAAAATTAGAAATAGCATCAAAGTTTACCATAACTATAACATGATTACATATGTTTAAATGAATTCATTATAACAGCTGTAACAATAACATTTTTATTGAGAGAGATGAATCTAAAATTTACCACGGTGACAAAACCTTAAAATAGTTCATGCACAGGAAACAAGAAATGAGTATTTGTACATCTGAGGAGGGGGAAAACTCTAATTAAACGGTTTTTAAAGAAATTACACAAATTTTAACAATTTAATTGATGCTAAATCAAATATTATCAATGGGAAGTTATGTAATTAAAATCCAAATATGATTTATCCACAGTATAAAAGTCACATGATTGGAGGTAAATGTGGTTATGTGTCAAATAAAATAATTTAAGCTGAAGTATGAATAATAAGCCAAGGAGTTGAATAATTGAATTTGTATAATTCATTCTGTCTCATAAACGATTAGGGCTATCTGTATCCTTGCCTTTCTTGTTGTTTTTAGACAATGTAATCACTTGTTTCTGAAGAACTCTAACCTTAGACTGTAAAATAAGAAAAAGAAAATATTATTTTTAAAATTAAAAAAAATATTGAAAGTTAAAGCAAAGCATAAAAAAATACCTCTCTACCTGCAATTCTTCAACAATATCTCCATGAGATTTTTGCATAGATTGTATTTTAAGTCGCAATTCTCTTTCTATAATTCCATGTTGAGCTTTTACTTCTCCAGCCTAAAATTGTTAAAAACAAATTTCACATATTAATATTATTTTTACCTTGGGAAAAGTAAAGTTCACTCTTAATGGTAATAAATAGCAAGGCCTGTTCTATGAATCAATGGCAGAATAAATTAGGCAAAAGTACTTAGCTGGTGTTCAAATCACTATTTTTATAAACAGAATTAATAAACTAATTCAAAAGATTGTATTTCTTTTTTTATGTTTTTATAAATTACCATATCATGAGTTATTTTCCATCATCAAAAACACACCACAGAATAATATTCTAACCAAAAACAATAACATTATTTTAAATTTAAAGACATGGTAATTCATATTTTTCAGCAATTTATTTCCACATAAGGTATAATTATAAAATACTGAAGATATTAACTATTTTATGTATCCATAAATAAAAGAAAAAATATATACCATTAACTTATGTTAATAGATTTTACATATAATCAGACAATTTCCATAATAATTTTTTTTCAGTCACTTATGCACATTATACATATGCATATAGGAAGAAGTTTCTTAAGAATGAATGTCCATGTTAAAATGCTCCAGAAATAAAAAAAATCTCTGGTTGTGTTATTGTAAATTTAGAAATTAAATCCACAATGTGCTCTGCAGTACCAAGGGAGAAGAAAGGCAGGGAGACATTAAAAAGTTAGCAGTGTTGCACTGTACAACAAATGCTTTGAATTTTCTTATGAATTAAACAGAGCACCCAATGAGCAATAAAATGTAATAAATTTATTAAAAAATAAAGAGTAAAATCCAAAGCTTAGCTTTCTTCTAAAATTCCATCTTTCCACTTTTAAATCTTTTTCTCTTGAAACAGATAGCATGTTTTTTAAACATTGTATTTAAAGGAAAAGTCAGTATAAGAGATTAGATATAAGGGAAAACATAGTAACTTTAAACCAACAAATTATCGAATTTTAAAAATATTTTGAAAAAATAAATTGAACTGTTTGGAGCATTTTAAAACAAACTGCGTCAAAATCCGATAATTATTACATTCTGTACAGGAAAAAATGTAAATGTCTAAAAGACTTTACTCTTTAAGTGGATTGTAAACAAACCACAACCTTCATAAGTTTCGTTTCAACCACAAATATATTATTACACTTTTAAGTATACATTATATACAGAAGCGGATAGGTGGCAGACTTCGTAAGTTAAAACTGATGAATCGTGGCAAAAAGCTATCAGACGGCAAAAGAATAAGTAGGAAAAATCACCTGACAGATAAATTCACAACTTACAATGGAAATGCTATACGCGAGAACTGCAGCTCCATAAATGATATGCGTAAATCCATCTGGGCCATTTATTGCCATTACAGCTCAACAGATGAGGAACCAATGCATTACTTCTGCCTGGTTGGTGCATGTTCTGTACCAACCTCTGTTATGGATGAAATAAAACCAATATTTGCAGAATTACCCTCACCTAAGTTGTTAAAAAAATGTTTAGGGGGAAAGAAACTTATAATTCAAATGAGTCTTAACTCTACAGTTTGGAAATACTGCCTTAAAACATCAGGATCTTCTAAGAGAATAGTTGATGTATAGCAGTAAATGAGGCAGTAGTAATGTATAATGACGGAATGGATGGTCACTTGGATATTATGACACATCTGGGTTGTAAATTAGAACATTTTTCAGTCACTTATGCTTTTCAGGCTGATAATGATCGAATAAAAGCCAAAATGAAGTCTAGGTCTTCAACATTAGATTCTAGTAGGGCTTTGAGAATGTGAAAAAAAGCCAAGCATGAGCATTTTTTTTAAATAGAAGGTGTAACATATGAGGTGGGTGCATTTTAAGTAATAATTGTATATTTTGTTGTACAAAATTACAATCCATTGTTCAAACATGATTTTCTCAGTTTCTAATTTTCACACTTTCCAGCAAGATTAAAAAAAAAGTTTGTTCTAAAATTTTAAAAATAATTCTAAAGTGTAGAGTTCTAAAATTTTATACGGGTATTGTACTTGTTTTTTATTCTGTGAACCTCAGTTTTGTTAATGGGATGAATAGCTTTTATTTTATAACATGATAGTTTTAAAAAAATTACTAATTATAAATTTTATAATTTCTAAATTTTTAATTTTTTTTAAATGTAGTAAAAATTTAAAATTTGAGGTTTACAGAATAAAGGCATCATTTAGCTTTAAATTGGTACATAAATGAAAATTCTACTGTACATCTTTCAAAAGTTATCTTGCAGGTAACAGAAGGTAGGTTAATTTTTTTTTAATTTTTGTCTGCATATTTTGTGTTGTTAAAAACAATTTATTAACTTAAAAGCAAAAATTGATTAATTATTTTAAATTTGAACTTTTTAGTACAAATTATTTAAAAACACCACAAGAATATATAAAAATTATTGATTTACGTTTAATCAAAAAGTATGTCGAAATGTACAATTTTTGGTTTCGAAAGGTACTAAGTCACAGAAAGATAAAATTTATATTTGACAATTTTTGTGATTATACAAATAACATATATCAAGAATTTATTAAACATTAAATAGCTATTGTAATGCTTCACATTCATCCTCCTCCCTTTAAAGTGGCTCTTCTGCACTACATGTAAAATTTTGATTGAATAACAAGTAGCCAAAAAAGTCCAAAATATCTGTGAAATTCTTACCTCTACTTTACTTAACATTACCCTACTCATAAATAGCTTACACAATCTTTTTTGGTTTTAAATTTGCAAAAACTCTTTGGCACAATTTTGACAGCTTAATATTCATAAACTTGCAACCTTTTAGACTGTATTTAAAACTTAATTCTGAAGATTTCCCAATAAAAGCCACTTTCAAAAGATGTTTGATACCAGACTTTTGCTTAGATATAAAAGAGAGCAGTTCTTTTATTTCTTACAACTAGTCCAAAAACCTGCAGTTCAACCAGCAATTTATTACCATTCTATTTTGATAAATACTTATCAAGGAATTTTTGTGTGCTACCATCAATAATTCTTCTTCAACAAAGTGTATATATATATATATATATATATTATATATATATATATATATATATATATATATATATATTTATATATATGCTTAAATCATATGTACATTAAGTAAAAAGATTCTTAAAATAACAAAGTACTGTTTAAAAGATTTATTAAAATGACCTGTTTTTCTCTGGCCAACATTTGTTGATCCTTAACCACGAGTTGCTTCTGTAGTGATGCTATCTGGTCTTTCAACTGATGCAGAGCAACTACATGATCACTTGTGCCAGTATCTAAGAATGTACTTTCACTGAAAGGATTCATGGAAAATCATTAATTAAGCAAAAAACTTGAAAAATATAAACTTAGTAAAATATTAAAGGGGAGAAGTAAAAACTTTACCTTGTGGGTAAACTTCCATTAGCAGATTTTGATAATTCCATCCTAGCCTTTTTGCTAGGAGAATGCTCACTTCTCCTAAAAATAAATATTTAATATAAGTAGAATTAACTTATTTAATGTCTGGAATTGCTTGAATACACTGTATAAAAGTTGCAAAAGTTATTAAATTCCTTTTAAATAAATAATAATAAAAGAAAAAAATAATGTTCCCCATAACACAAAAGAGCAAATTTTTAGTTATTTAAAAATAAAATAAACAAATATTGGCACAAATCATGGAATACTGCATAAAGAAAAAACAATTGATTTATGATATTTTGCATATCATATTCTAATTCTTCAGGTAGTATATTTTCTTAATTACAAACAGACAATAAATTAAAACTTACTTATGTTTACTCGAATGGCTTGATGATCGTTTATGATTTTGTGAAGATGAATGGTGGTGACTTGATTTACTTGATGATGAATGTCTAGCAGAGCTTTGTCTTGTTTTTGCTAATGCACGTTTATAAGAAAGTGTACATAGCCAACAAAGAAGTTTACCATCAACCTAAAAAAATATATTTTATTAAATCGCATGTTTGTAGCTAATTAATCTGAAAGTATTTATTTCTAAAAAAACAAAAAAGGAATTTTGCTAATTTATTTAATTTTTCTAAATATTTTCTTTATCAAAGATTAGATGAGTTTAAGAAATATATTCATATACATGAAATAGCACAAAAATAATGCAGAATAAAATTTAAAACACTATAATATTGCTATAAATATGAAGTTATTGCAAAGGTTTAAAAAGCGAAGTAATTATAAAAAGAAACTTAGTTGTAAAAAATTCAAATTAAATTAAAAAGGAACAAGGAAGAAAATTAAGCTTTGAAATTGCAAATTTTAAAGCTTACTTTTTTGCGACTGTCATCCTTTCTATCAAATGCACATCTTTGTTTGCACTGATCACAGGTAACAGGAGGACCATACTTTTTCTCAGAATTAGTACATCTCTGGCACTTTGCCCCAATAAAAGCAGCAATGATATTGCAGTATTCACATGCACTAGGCTGTAAAATCAATCATATACAATCAACATACACTTTATGTCAATAATTAATTTAATAAATAATTGTGAATGTTAAAAAAAATTGGGGTACTTATATATTATACCACTGATCAATTTCGCCAAATTAAAAGACATCACCTATTTTTAAAACAGTTGCCATCATCGTGTTCAAACATGCACAGACACGGTTTTAGACTGTAGGCTAGATTTTGCATTATTTGGCAAAAGGCTAGTTAGTTAGGTTTAGTTAGTTTTAAAGATTTAGGTTTAACAAAATTGGTCAATTGTACAGTATGCAAGTACTGAAAAAATATATATGGAATATTGACGTATTCATAGCCCAGTAGCTGAGTGGTTAGCGCATCATGCTTCCACACCACAGTTCCGAGGTTCAAACCCTGGGCTGGGCAAGGTTGACTCAGCCTTTCATCCCTTTCCAGCGGTATTCTCAATCGCGAATATTTAAAAAGATAACTCATGGATTGGGTAACCCTCCACTCATCATAACTCTCAGGTAATTCTAGTTTCTTATTCTCAAACTGACGATAACCGGATACGCGAGTTACGCGTAAGCGAGATGTTAAAACTCGTTGTGATTGGACACTGATAATCACGTGGTACATTGTTTACATATAGCATGTATCTTGGCGCTAGATGTTGGATTCACAGCTACTTTTTTTCTTCTCATGGCTACTACGTCAAATAAAAGTAACTTTTCTCTAGTGAAGATAGAACTGTTGACAAATCATATTGAAAAATACAAGGAGATGTTATTCATTGCAAGATTACCAGTGCAGTTTGCAATAAGAAAAAATAAGCATGGGATACTCATTTCAATGCAACCAGCCTTTCTAAACGATGTCGAAAACAGCTGCAAAATAAATATATAAATATGCAGAAGGAATCGTAAAAATGAAGAAACTTGGATAAAGTTCAAACTTTCAGAACTGGTGGAGGAATCAAAAAGTTACTACCCACATTGTTAGATGAACTGCTGACCACTATGGGTGCCCTCACTGAACCATTGCTGGGTAGATACGATTGCAACCACGATTATGAGACTACTGTTTCATCAGAAACTCAGGGTAAGTATAAATGGATTTTTTTTTAGCTTTTAATTTAAATTTTCTGTGTTATTCTGAATAGATTTTTCTGATAAGAGTGATTCGTGTTTTATTACATAAAAGAACTCTAATATGAATCACATTATGAAATGTTGAGTAAAAGAATCAATAATTGAAAAAATTTCTTTTAAAATTTATAAGTTAATTTTTCTGTGATCCAGGAATGCAAATAACATGGTCTTAAAAAGAGTTGAAAATTCAGTTGGTTTGTTTTGGGTTTTTAAATTAATGTTGCATTTTTTAAGCAAGGGAGGTCTATTTAAATGGGCCTCATTATTTGAACCTCTGTCAAATATCAAGAACAACACACCTTAATTAGTAACTCACTCTAAATTATCACAGCACATCAACATGAGGATTTTTAACCATAACAGATTTCAGGTTTTCAGAGGCACCAAACTCGCTGGCTATGAATTTGTGACTGCAACCACTCGTCTATTGTACTCACAAATATTTGATTAGAATTATGCAAAAAAATAACTTACGATGTAAAATGCATGTGTATTTTTCATAAAAAGAATATAAAGATGACATGCACATCTTTTGCATGTATATAATAGAAGATGTAATTATTAAATCTAATTAAAAAAATGATTAAGAATTAACTTCCAAAATTATGGATTTGTGTATTAAAGTAATTATCATTGTTTAATGTGTACAATGTATCAAACTTGAAAATGTACTATGATTTCTCATTAAATTATAAACTGTGCATAATCTCCTTTATAGTATGAAAATTTATGTATAATGAAGGACTTACAGAAAAGTAAAGTTATTTAGTAAAAGTAGGCAATAGTTTACAAAATTTCTTTTAGATGAATAAGATTTATTTTAGTGGAATAATTTGTAGAGTGTGGTAGAAAATTAATGTAACTGTAGTAGCATATTAATTTAATATTAAATTATCAATACTAATATATGCATTTTAAATTATACTAAATAATGTAATTTTTTTATGTAATTTTTCTAAATTCTATCATTTATTGCAGCAGAAATTAATTGAAGAAACACCTGACTTCTCTATTTCTCATGCTTTCTTGGGGATAAGTCACTAGTTTATGAAGAAAATGAACTTTATTGTCATTTAAATAGTCAGATTTCATTTTATCACTATTTACTACTATAACTGAAATTTATTGTATTGTTTGCTTGATTTTTAAAAGTATGAAGATGTCATATTTTATAATGAATTTTAACTTCACTATATAAAATTTATTATACCTACTTTCAAAGTGTATAAAATATGTTCACAAGTTTTCAGAATAATTTCAATTTTTTAAAAAAATTATATTTATTTATTTTTTTTTTACTTACTATTAGTTACTATAATAACTAATTAAATAGGGGGGTTTTTTTGTAAAGTGAAATGTTAAAAGATGTCATTAGGACTAGTTAATTTTGAATTTTTTCTGCTACCAAAATATTCTTTTCTGAAAAATTGTAAATATTTTGTATATATGAAATTTGTTTTCTGTTCTATATTGTAAAACATTGATAAATAAATGTGTGTATATAGTGTTTTGAGACAAATAAATCAGATTAATACCAATAATATAATTATTTTTGTTACATGGAATTAGAAAAGATTCAGTAACATGTTCTGTTTTAGATAAATGTGACTTAATGGGGCCCAAGATCCAATTAACAAATTTGTTCTTCACAAAAAAAAACTGGATTTTTCATTCTAAGATTTTATAGAAATCATGAATTGAGAATAATTATTAGACATTAGAAATTATTTAAATTAATGATTATATACATAATAAACATTCTATTTTAACCTACCAAAGGGTTGCTGGAAAATTTTAAATCAAAAAGAAAAATAGATTAGGATACATATACTTGTATACAATCAAAATATAAATTGAAATTTTAAAATATGAGTTTTGAATTCTCATTGTATAATATTAAATCAAACTCAATTTTTGGTGAATCATGAAAAAAAAGTGTATTGAATTGCTAACATTGTTTCTATGTTGAGGAATGAAAACTGACCTTCTTTCTACACTTTTAAATGCTTCTAAATCCTCAAGCAGAAAAAAATACAAGCAGTCTTTAAAAAGTTCTTCATCTTTGTTTACAAACAGTTTTGCGAGTTACACTGCGAAATCGGCAAATAGGAATTTGGATGAATAATCCGTGGATTTGGCGCATCCCCAGTTGAGAATAATGATTTTTCGCCAATCTGCGAGTTACCTCCAGTTCAGGGATAACACCAGCTTAACTCACGATTGAGAATACGGCTGTTAGTGGGTCAATAAATGAGTATCAAGCTTGCTTGGGAACTTAACATTGGGGCTTCACATCAGACTGACCACCTGACCGGAACATCTGCTCATGAACATCAGGACCCAAGGCCACATATACTGAGTTGGACACAGGCCTAGCCCTACATGGGCTTTTGCACCACTGAGTGAAGTTTTTATTGACATATTCAGAAAATTTCAACTGAAGCAAAATTTTATTATATGTTCTATTTTAAGGAAGGCAGAATCATTTTTACAAGAAAAAGGAATTTATACATATATCATTCTTCAAAAACTAGGTACTATTTTCTTACTTTCTGAAGATATCAGCACTCACTTAACTTTTAACTAGAGCTTATATCTCAATATTTAAATACTCAGTTCCTAATTTTAATCTCACTCAAAACTTTTCTTAAGCATTTAAGTTTTATGCTGAAATACGTAAATGGTGATACTAAAATACGTAAATGGTGATACTAAAATACGTAAATGGTGATACTAAAATACGTAAATGGTGATACTAAAATACGTAAATGGTGATACTAAAATATGTAAATGGTGATACTAAAATATGTAAATGGTGATACTAAAATATGTAAATGGTGATACTAAAATATGAAAAATTAATACATCAAATTGCTTAAAACAGTACATAAATTTAAAGCTACACTCACCTTTCCATACAATTTTACATTTACTTCACACTTTTTGCACATCAAAGCCGGACTACCTTTTGATCTAAAATAATAATTTGCATTATTATGTACAAGCAATTATTTTTTAAAAATTTTTTATAGCAAAAATTTTAAAAAGACAAAGATAAAAAGTTTTGAATTCAATCAAAATTTATAAATCATAAAACATTTGAGACTTATTTTCAGAAAAGCATGCATTAAAAAGAAAATATGTTAGGTATTACTCTTCACACATACATAACTAATGAAGCTAGTTCTACTCCTTATTTCTTAAAGAGAATTTTTCATACACCAGAAATTAATAAAATATAAATAATCAAAATAGCTTTCACTAACTGAAAAATTTACAGATTTACATACCCATCTTGGAATTCAGTTCTACAATAAGTACACTTTACAAGAGGAAAGGCTCCACGACAATCCTAAATTATGAATATAAATTATTAAATTCAGGTGAAATAATTAAAACATATGTAATTTATTATATTATTTTTTTATAATTTAATATAGTTATTGCATTTAATACAGTCAATCTATTAGTTTTTAAATAAAAAAAATCATTAAAGATATTAATATTGTCAAATAACACTACAATTTTGTGATTTGTCAAACATCAAATGACTAATAAGCAACCATTAAAAGCTCTCAAGTAATTATTATCCACAGTAAAAAATATTAAAATAACCAAAAATATGAAATTATGTTTTGATGTCAAAGCAACAAATTACTGCAACCAATATTTTTGTCATAGGGGATGGATTTTACCTTTGGAACTTCCAGTAATACAATACGGTACTTGCATATTATTGCAACAATGCTAACATTCTAGATGACTCGTTAAGCTGGCAAACCTGATTTTGCATGTGTCACATGCACTGAATTGGCAAACATGTGCCTTACTTTGCATAATGTTGCCAACACGGTTGCGGTAATACGTAACCAACAATATTAATCATTTTCATAAAATAGGTAAACTCTATCCATACAATACTTTGGTATTTTCATATTAGCAGCACTACAGCCAAGTTGGCACCAAGAGAATTGTGCCATTTTCCACTAAAATCTGACCAATTGGTATTTTTTCATACACAACAAGTTAGAATCTTTGTTCTTTTGATATCAAGGTATTTTTCACGTGACACCAATTTTGTTACTGCAAAGCTAATGCGTAAATACCAACACTTTTATTAAGTAAAAAAGTTGATATACCCAATTTTGCATGTGTCATATGGGCTGAATTGGCAATCATGTGCTTTGTTACATAAAATGTCTCCAATAGGTTGCAATAATATGTAAGAACCAATTTATTTAATAAGTATACTTTATTTCCTATTAAACATTAGTTTTCTCTGTAAATACTTCAGGTGAAAAAAGAATATTTACTACAAGTTACAAATCATAATTTTTTTTTAAGAACAACTTTGGCATGAATAATGTGAGGAAGAAAATTAGAAAACTTCATAATCATTGTAAACTGATTTCCAATACTATCATTCTTTGTAAAACTTGAAACCTTGCTAAAAAGAACGTAATTTACGATTTTTTATTTAAATGATAACATATAAATATATTGATTTTGACAAACTATATTGACAAACACGTGTATCTATTTAGATCTTGGAAAAAATTTTAATTGATTATAATTATCCAGTCAATGTTTTCCTTCCTAATATGTTTTTATCAATTCATTTCTTGCTTATAATTAATAAATATAACACTTAACATTGCTAAAGTTCAGACAAAAATTCGACGATACATAAAACGCGGGAAATCCCAATATTTATCGCGAATAGCAAGTAAGCATTGCATTAGAGAAGACTTGTACACAATACATATTTTTGGACATTAAAGACATATAAGTTGAAATAATTAACAACTGCTGGGAGAAAAGAGCATTAAGAAAGCAACTTGTAAATAATCATCAAATGAAATCAGTGCACTGACTGGTATGGTAGTTGCAAATCAAGTTACCATACACAAGTCAGACATGAAATCTCTACAGTTATTAAGAATTTTTTCACAGCCAAAGTAAAGTTAATTCGAGAAAAAATAACCTGTTAAATAATTATTGACTCACTCTGCAAAGTTGTTGACCTTGGGATAATTCTTCAAAAGGATGACGACTGTTGCATTTCGTACAAGCGAAGAGTGCAGCCATAGTTCAAACAAGTTTAACTTTGATATTTGTGTCAGTTATCCCCTTTTAAACTATAACAGTTTACTAAAATTATCTTTTAAGATGACACAAAGTTTTTCAAGTTGAAGAGGTCTCCT
Organism: Trichonephila inaurata madagascariensis; assembly: GCA_019973955.1. Lineage (NCBI taxonomy): Eukaryota > Metazoa > Arthropoda > Arachnida > Araneae > Nephilidae > Trichonephila > Trichonephila inaurata. Next base: position 147,672 of record BMAV01006148.1, on the reverse strand, counting down.
TGGATAATTGTAAACAAAGGTTGTTAACCACTTAATAAATGCGTAAACTAAACAAGTTTGTTATCGAGAGAAAGACTCTCTTCGTCAAAGAAAGGCGTTGGGCAGACAGCAAAGAGGATGTCTCTTTAGGCAGGGTTACATACCCAAGCCAGGTAATCGTCAAAATGTAGACGCCAGCATTTAGTCGCCAATGTGTAAGAGAGTGCCTTTGTGCTAATTATTTTGAGTCAGATTCATTATAACGTCCGTGAAAAATTGAGAATTCTACTGAAAAATATAACTCTTGCTTTTAATCACACAATAAATCATTTTAAATATACTAATTTTTTTCTCCTGTGTTAAAACAATTATAAAAAAATGGAAGGAAATTCGTTGACATACTAACTCCATGTTACTATTTTGAAAGTAAACCACAACTAAAAAAAATTCGCATTCTGTTGTTAGTTTAATACATAGAAAAAACACGCACATATTTAACAGCTACAGTCCGAATATTATTTCAATCGGAAAAAAGTTCAAAATCTTAATTTAAAATAAAAATTTATTAATTTTAAAGTAATTTGATTCAGCAAAATAATTTAATAAATATATATAATAAAGTGTTAAACCATATTTATATTTAGTTATATTAATTTGCATGTATACTCATAATAATTTCATTTCAGTATTGTTGTGTGTATAACCTTATAACTACAATAAATTAATAAAGATAAATATATATTAGTTTAATAATTATGAAATTTATATTGTATATTGAATACAATATAAACTTAAATGAGTTTTCATTTTTATTATTATAGTGTACTTCTGAAATAGAATTTGCATAATTGATAAATAATTGAATAATTATCAGTCTCTTTCAGTGAAAATAAAATGTGAAATTTATAACAAAACTTTAATTGTGTATGTTTTCTGTCAACGAATTTTTTTACGTTTGCCCCCCCCCTCCTTATCTTTTCGGTAAAAGGTAAGACTCCCAAAAAAGATAATAATCACCAGTGGAGCACACAAGGGGGTCCTGGGGTCGACCCCCAAACCCCTTGATTTTTTTCCGATTGGTTATAATTCCAAGTATATAATACATAAAATTTAATTAAATATTTGTTATTAACGATTAGTTTTATTAATTAATGCTAATTATTTATTCAATAATTAGTTTTTTACTGTGTTTTGTTCCTGAAAATCGACAAAATCAAAAATAGCATGATACAAGAATGGTGAACTTTCAACTCCGGACCCCCTTTAAAAATTCCTGTGTGTGCTACTGATAATCACACATACTTGAATCATATATTTCAAAAATAATTGGTGAAATAAATGGATGACATTTGTGAATAGGACCAGTGATGTACACATACCTCTCGTAGGAGGGGGGTACATTCTAATAACACGCAGACAAAAGTGCCACAGCGAAATCTCCAGTGGCGGACACAGAAATTTTTCAAGGGGGAGGAGTCCAAGGTTGAAAGAGTCCATCATTCTCGTATCATACATCATACCTCAATACGCTGTCAAACATATTCTTTTGATTTTGCCTCTATTGTCGGGAACAAAAAACAGTAAAAAATAAATTATTGAATAAACAATTATCATTAATTAATAAAATTAATTTTCAGTAACAAATATTAATTAAATTTTACGTACTATACGCATTGGATTATAATCAATCGAAAAAAATATCTAGGGTTATGTAAGGTCCGGAGCCGAGGATCCCCCTTGTGTTCGCCACTGGTAATCTCTATGGTGAAAACTAAAAACCTATTGGTCAAAGGGTGGGAAGTCAATCCCCAAACCCCACCCTTGTGTATAACACTAAAAAATACATTTGTAATTAATATACTTCCTTGTAAAAGAGAGATAAGAAAAGGAGTATTGAAGCTTTCATTTGTTCATTAGAAAAGTGCCTAACACATTAATTTTACAACTAACAAGTTCTCAATAATAATAATAATAACTTGCGTGCACTATCCAAAGTATCTCCAGATAAATATCTTCACGATATATTTAAAAAGTATTTATTGCTCGTTTCAGTAATTAATAAAAATATAATTGTTTTTTAATTGCTTTTAATTTAAAATAACATGGAAATTAAAGAATTCCAACTCTTCCCACCAATTCTTATTTATTACTCTTTTTAAACATTTTTAAATTACCCTACAGATATTTATGTTCTACCAAATCATCAAAGTTTCCAACATGTATAACGTGATTATAAATAAATTTTTAAGAGAAATTTTCTTAATGTTTCAAGCTCTAAGAAGTTGTACACGATCCACAAAATCACGATTAACAATCACTATCACCAATCAGCCATTTGTCTTGGTAATGAATTAAAATATTCAGTAATATATCCGCACACTCATCTTCTCTTATTGAGAATAAGAATACTTCCCTCTTTTTTGCTCACTTTTAATACACGTAGGAAAATAACTCAAACTCAGTGGCGCAACAGCCCATGAGGGCCAGGGGCTACTGTGCCCATCCAGTATACGTGACCATTGGGCACTGAGGTGCATGAGCAGAAGTCCCGATCAGGTGGTCAGTCTGAAGCGAGACCACCAGTGTTTCAGTCCCCAAGCAAGCTTGGTACTCATTTATCGACCCACTGCAATAGGGATGAAAGGCTGAGTCAACCTTGCTCAACCCAGAAATAGAACCCGGACCTGTGGTGTAGAAGCGCGATATGATACCACTCGACAAGAAAATAACACTTTCTACAATATTTGCTTATGTATTTTATTCGTAATAACTTATTTCATATATTTTTCATATATAGTAGGGCCCCCATTTACCGAAGCCCTATTTAACGAATTTTTCTTTTCTCCGATTAAAATGAAGGCAGCCCCCCCCCTATTTAACCAATAATAAACCCCGAATTAACGAATTATTTCAACATCACAAAAAAAAAATATTTCTGTTTGGCTCAGAAAAAAAATTGGATTGCGTTTCAAATGACGTATCCTTTTTGTACGAAAAAGAGAAAAGACTTTTCTTGTAAGCAGCACATTTCGATGGGACCCATTATTAAACTTTACAGGTGCAGATGAAGCAAGAATGTAACCTATCCTGAGATTTGAGTAGGACTGGAAATTCCTTTCTTATCTCAACTCACTCTACAACGTTGAAGGTATTTTAAGAATGTTTATCAATCGCTCTCTTTCTTGAGAAAAGTGGGGTTTATTATAGCCGTTTTGGCAGGAAATTTTATTTTTAAAATTTGTGAAGCGGAGGAAATAGTTAATTTGTCGGAGTTAATGAATAGGGGTTCTGATGGAGGAACTGATAATGAAACTCATGTCACAAAACAGTTATTTTTTAATGCTTTACATTATTTGGAAACTGAAAATATACCTCATGCAGCAGAATGTAAATGACGCGGTATTTCTTCTCTGCATAATGTGGAAAAAGAATCATAAATCACAAAAAGATTGCCAAACTTCTAATAGTTAACATTTTAAAATGTCCAATTAACTGGTGCGTAATGATTCGTTAATAGTATTTTTAGCTGCTGAAAAAAAAGTGGATATTTTTTGTGTAGTTGATTGTAGAATTTCGAAAAAGTAAATGAAAAAATTTGTACTTTTTAGACCCCGATATTACGAATAACCCCGAAATAACGAATAAAATGTTCGGTTTCGATAAATTCTTTAAATCGGGGTCCGACTTATTTCATGTTTTTCCCAAAAAAATTGCTTATTATGATTGATGTTTAATTCCATAATTTGTAGAAATGAGCTTCCGAAAATAAATCTGGCTTAGAAATCGACTTCTAGTCTCCTGTGGATTTAGAAATAAATGATTTCAGGAAGGAGGCACATGTTTCGGAATAAAATTCTCTAAAAAAAAAAAAAATTTAATTCTAAATTATCTTTTAAATTTTTAAAAGAGCTTGCATTTGTCTAAAAAACTCTGTTTTTATTTATTTATTTATTTATTTTCTTCAAAATTTTACGATAATTTAGTGCGTTAATAATCTGTGAATTCTCTGTCTCTGACTTTTATAAACTGTGTTATATTTAAACGCCATCAGCATTCAATGTTGGGAAGTGAAGGAAAAACAGAGCTTTGTTTTGACACCAGAAATCAGTCAACTTGCCAGTTTTAAATGAAGAACAAAGGATTGCGTGGAAGACAAATCTTTTCTTAGATTTCTGTAATAAAATAAGGAACTGAAAATCGTTTTCATTCACTAAGTTGTTCTACGCATCTTTGACTTTTAAGTGACTGAATAAATTTAAACCTTGGTTGCTTATTTTTAAGATATACTACTATAAATAATTATTTTATTTATTTACAAAAGCATTGTATCGTAATACATTTAAATGTTTTTTTTTATTTGCATTCCTGGATAATCGTCATTAATTTCCTTACTTTTTAACTATACAAAGGTCAAAATTTCACTAGCTGTTTGGAAAAGAAAATTGTCTAAATGTTTCTTTATTATTATTACTTCTAAAGGGCTGCGGATTGGTGTTTTATCATCGCAGACCTAGTACATTCCCAGAAGCAGGTATCTCTTTTTAGTGCGGCACCATATAGGCGGATACCAATCGCCGCAGGTAATTTTGACGCCCAGTTTCCTACCTAGAGGCATCTGAGCTCTGACGTTGCGAACCTGTGCTTGGATTCTAACCAGGGGCGTAGCTACCGCCGTATCAAAGGGGACCCAACATGTGTAACTACAGTACCAATAACAAGGCTTTCATTTCTAAAAAAGGGCCCCGAAGAAGTTTTGATACGGGGTCCACACAGAACTAGCTATGCAAGTGATTTTAACTTTGCCGAGAGCACACAAGCCAAACAGACACTCTAGGGAATTTTTACATGCAGCATAATCCTATGACATGGCCGCTGTCGATTTTCTGGATCACGAAAATCCACCGACTTGGGCCGGAGTCGAACTCATTGTTTAAAAGTATTACAAGCTAAAACACACACGCAAGTGTAGTATATTTTTAATGTAGTGGATGTAAATATATATCAGAAATAAATCGTTGTAATGAAATTTTAAAATAATTCTCAACGTATTTTATTTATTAGTAAATTGACCAAACGTCCTCCTTTAGGAAGCACAATTCTTTTATAGATTCTCCCAATACCCCTTCTAGATTACAGGCCCCGTATCATTGATGTAGTGGTAGCTATGCTCCTGATCCATATATCGGTAGCATCCTGTAAAAAATGTATAAAAGACAGTACATTATCTGGGTTTTAATTTGAACACTAGTGGTTCATGGGAAAGATTTCCTGATGTCATTATTATAGCATAACGGGAATATAGTAGAATAAAAAAACTAAAAAATAACAAAACATTGTCTCCTTTGAACTATTAAATATTTAAATTATTCTAATTCTCTTAATCTTTCTAGTATGAAAAGATTTTTATTATTTTTAAATTTGTTTTTAAAAAATCGTATTAGTTTATTTACGATACTTTGCAATAAAATTGCTATTCACATTTGGATATTTCTTAAAAATTATTCAGCAAGATTTAGCTTTGATTTTATTTTAAAATGTATTTTGAACTCAGCCAACATTTACATGCCATAAAATTTTTATTTTTATCTTTAACGAAAAGTTTGATTCAAACAAGTTTAAACTTTAGGAAAATAATATTTAAAAAAAATTTCAGTCAATGTCTTCTTAGGTTAACAAAGAAAAATTTTATTTTAGTTACTTTTCATCAAATAATAACAATTAATAGAAATATCTATATACACATTTTAAATTAACATTAAAAACTTTTTAACCGCGTTAAATTTGTAATTACATTTTAAATAAAAGTTGAATATCATAGGAAAGAGTATCTTAAAACCAGTGTAAAAGGAATTCTGACGTCTAACTAGCATATAATTTAGTTCAGGTTAAGTTAAATCCTCATCACAAATTTAACAAAAGCTGTTTTATCCAATGGTGCTGCCCTCTAGAGGAATAATATTGACTGAAATATATCTTAAACTATAACTAATCAATTAAATTCAATCAATGAGTTAATATTTGAAAAAACTGTATTAATATCAAGTGTCATCCTCTACAAGTTTAAAAAAATGTATTTGAACTTAAATGGATGAATAAAAAGTATTTTATTAACGACTGAAAATTTGAGCAAGTTATATAAATACATACATATAGGGAGACTGTGAACTAATAGTAGGAATTGACAAAAATAACAAATGAATAATTTTGAGATTTTAAGAAATCCATCAATAAAAGAACTACAAAAAATAAATAATCGTGTTCAATGATAAATTTTTAATACTTTTAGCATTTCATGTTTTGTCATGTCATCATTCTCTTATTCCTCCGAAATTTTCAGTGGCCGCGGTAGCTGAGTGGTTATGGTAATGAGATCATAGTCGAAGTTATCATGTCGCGGATTTGAAACCTAGCGTCATAGATGGTAGTAGATGGTCTTGTAGATGGGGCTGATGCACGTTAAATCTGTTGAGACTCAAAGTCGTCCCATTCGCAGGGTGTGGATGTTTATTGAGGCGGTGCCAGCTCAGGTGTCGTCCTCGTCACTTGACCGAAGATCAAAATTACGATGTCCTTCGCGAATAGCCCTCATGTTGCCTTATTGTGCGACGCTTATAAACAATAATAAATCATCTGCAACCTTTAAGGTATCCGACTACGTTCGGAACCGTGATTTTAAAAAAGCGCATAAATGGATAATTTTCATGATATTTAGTGTCGCTTTAATTAGAATATATGTATAAAATTGTTTTAAGGACATTTTGACAAAAAAAATTTAAATGCAATATTTTGGCAAAAAATTAACTTAGAATAATCTTTTTTTCAAAATGTTCTCCTTTTATAAAAAATGCTTCTAAAATAATAATATTTGTGTGTGTGTGTGCTCTTATATAAAGTAAAGACTTCTCCAGAGAGTCTGAACTATGATTCTTGAAAAAATCACATTATTTTCAGAGTTACAGACAATTGAAATATAATTATCGGCGTTTTTTTCTTAAAATTTCTCCCTTCTGTTGTCGTAAAACATGGATAAACTCACTTCTAAGTTATATACAAAAATTCTAGTTGAGCCTCTGCAAAGAGGTCTGAGCTGTATACAGGCAAAATATTACTATATAAAAGAAGCATTTTTCACAAAAGGAGAATATTTTGAAAATGGGTCATTCTATGTTCATTTTTTGTCAAAATAGTGTACTTAAATAATTTTTTACTGTAATAATATTCTTAAAATAATTTTATATACATTTTCTAATCTAAGTGACACTAAATATCTTAAATATTATCCGTTTATACGCTTTTGCAAAATCACGGTTCCGAACGTAGACGGATACTTTAAATTTACAAGTTTAATCTTACTTCGAAATAAAGCATCTTTTAAATTAAAAAAAATGACACATCGAGCGAGATAATATTGATATTTATTTTAATATCTGTAGTAAAAATCAGCATTATAAAAAGCTTTCGATCACAATACTACTTTTTAAATTATTATATAATTTTCATAAGAAATTAATATATTTTTAATTATTTTCGTTACTGATCTCTTCCCTCTATGTCATGAGTTCGACACTGAAAACTCACCAAGCAGAGGGGTTGTGTGATACGTGTTAAATCTGTTGAGGCTCAAAATCAAGGGCGTAGCTTCCGCCGTATCAATGATACGGGGCCCCCGAACTACAGGGTCCACAACATGTGTAACTAACAGGGTTCTCGTATCTAAGTAAGGGCCCCGAAGAAATTTTGTTACAAGGCCTACTCAGAACTTGCTAAGTGAGTGCTCAAAATCCTCCCGTTAGCGTAATGTAGAAGCTCGAGGTCGTCGAGCTCAACCAGGTGTCATTCTCATCACTTGACCAATGATTCAAAATTACGAGGTTACCTCCTTCCGGGCTGAATCATTTCTTTTTCTTTAAACTGAAGGACCAATTGAGGTAGAAAAAATTTCAACAGGAAGTGATGGCATCAACGAAATATGATTTGAAAGAAACATTTTATTATTATTATTATTATTTATGTTTCCTGTCCTTTTTTTTTTTTCCTTTCTCCTTTTGGTCTCTTTGGTGCATTTGTATGGATAATTTTTTTCTATGTATTTGTAAGAAAGTGGGAATGTGTGTATATTCTTTCTTCCATCCTTTATGTTTTATTTTATTATTATTATACTTGCTTTGTATATTTGTATTATGTTCACGTACACGTATGTATATCGTGCAACTATTTTTAAATTTTTATTTTGTTATTTTACTGTCTTCTGCTGTTTAAAATGTAAACCGTGATTTTTTTTTCAATAAAGACTGGACATGGGGGTGGTTGTTTCCGAGGGATCGGTTTGCAGCTCTAAACCCTTTTCAGGTGAGCTCGGTTTATTTGGGCGGAATGCCCAAAGACTTCGAATTGGCTTACACACAGTGCGAAGTTAATAAAACATTCATTCAACCCTTTCCCTCCGCACACACCTTTCCTAACACAAGCAAACATAATCAAATAATATCATATTGCAGGGAAGGCGATCCTTTATAGATCAACGTGCCATTTTTTCTAAAGAAATGTTTCATGAGGTATAGAGTGCCATCAAATAATTTTGCCATGTGATTATTGGGAAAATGATAAAACTAAGTACTATATAACAACTCAAAACTCTATTTCGAAAAAATACATTTTGCACCTTATAGTAGTAAATATTTTAGGAAAACGTGTAATTCAAATTAAAGTAACATTAGTGTGATTTCTGTTGTCTGCTGATTAGATGAAAAAAATAACATATTAGGATTGTAAGATGTTACTTTTAGCAAAATGCATGCTTAATTGGAATCATCTGTCAAACAGTTTCCACAAGCGAGTTTTTAATGTTATTCATCTCTGAAAATAATGACTCGCAGGCGTGGGTAGATGAAAATATGGTTAAAATAGCTTAACCCAGCTTCTTCAAACAGTTAAATGTGTCTGGAATCGAATTCCATGTTTTCAAAATTTCATTATTAGCATTTTTACTTATTCCTTGTTAAAATCTTTCTGTTTCAATCAATTCCAACTTTCTCCTTTTTTTCAACGAATTTTTGAATCCATATTAAACTTTAAACTGGAAATTAATCAGTTGCATTTTAAAATATTCAATTTCCAACCAATCGAATTGGGACTTCAGTTTATTAAAGGAAATCATATTAGGGTACATGAAAAAACTTGAAAGTTTCCGATAATTCTTTGAATCGAGAAAATCTAGCTGAAAACTGCGCCAGATTACTCGCGTTTGTACATAATACTTCATACTGAACTTTTTTATTTTGAATTAAAATGCAAACCGTTTTGATCGGTTGCAAACCGTTTTGATCAAAATATTGCATCGCATGCCATCAATGGCACGCGTGCCAGTGGTTAGCCATCCCTGCCATATTGTGTACGATTCTGATATTGTAAATTAAGTGCCAATGAAATTAAAATCAAACTGGCCTTGTCTTTTGAATAAAAGCACGCAGATTTAAATATATAGTTTGGAAAACCAAAGGAATATTAATTCTTAATTATTCCATGAGAATGATTTTAATTACTACTCTGGTTTACCGCCCATTCGGTATAATGGTTAGTGAAGCTGACTACTCTACCGTAATGCCCAGGATCGAATCATGGATGTTTGTAAATGTATAGTGCCTTTGTGCGGCATGGGGGTACTCTTGTGACGGGCTCACGCGTCTTTTCTGTAACATAACCTCTGGGTTCTTTGACGGCCAAGATTAATGGCAAATCTTTTCCAACCCAAATCCAAGAAGTGAAATGCAGTGTAGATGCAAATAAGATAGTCTTTAAAAAACAGAAGTTTTAATAGGCGGGATGGCAATTTAGAGAAAGTTCTGTTTGGAAAAGATAGAAGTGTAATTTGACGGCCTACCAATGAATCACGGATATCTAGCCATTACTGCAAGGTGCATACTATTGCACGCGAGCCAAACAGCCTATCTGAAAGTGATTGAACCGTTGCGGAATTCAAGGTAGGACAGATTATTTTAAATCCGAATTCGTAATATTAATAGAATTGAGAGTAGGCGGATAATATAATTATTTAGATAAATGATCCAAGTTGCGCGATCTGTTTTAGCTACGGCTACGTGTTTTGGTTTATTCTCACTTAATATAAGTTTGTTCAATATATTAGAAATTTAAGTTAAACTCTTAATAAAGTCATATTAAGAATTCGAGAATGTCGATTCATTTCGAGAACCCCACACTTCTAATTCACGCTGAAACCCAAAGATATGGTCGACAAAGATCAACCATATCACACTCTAAATAGCCGCAAATCCTCTCGTGAGGTTGGTGGAAGTGGAAGAGAGGTGGGAGACACTGACCACCTCCAGGGTGTCCTTCAAAATTGGGGTGGAACCGAGCCAAATCGTACCGTCGCCTGTATGGTGCTCAAAGTTAAGGCTAACGACGTTTATATCTTAGCCATATTTCGCATAATCGAGTTGCAACGAGGTTGGAGTGCCATGAGTTCGAGCCACTGAACACCCACCGTGAAGAGGCAAGTTAAATCTGTTGAGACTGAATCCGTCGCGTTGGCATGGTATGGAATTTTTGGAGAGAAGATGCCAACTCAGGCGATGTCCTCGTCATTTGACCATGGTTCAAAATTACGAGGTTCATCCACATAGGGTCCACATCCCCCTCTTCACCCTTGAGTTTTTTTCCGATTGATTATAAGTATATGTATATAGTACGTAAAATAATTCCAAATGAAGGTTATTTATAATTTATTTTATTAATTAATACCACTTAATTATTGAATACTTTGTTTTTACTGTTTTTTGTTCCCTACAATGGATTAAATCAAAAGAATATATTTGGTGGTGTATTGGGGTTTAATACGCGCGCGCGAGAATGTTGGACTTTCGACCGCCGACCATCCTCGAAAATTGCTGTGGAACGCCACTGATCTAATAACATATTATAAAGTTCCATTTTAGTTTGAAGCGAGAAGTGCAAATTACGACCAATTACGGAAATGTAATTAAATACATATTTTTGTTCCGTATTAGACTCTAATATAAGCAATATATAAATAGTTTTACTGTGATTTTTGCTTCTAAAATGACATTTCTTTTAAGGTATCCGACTACTTTCGGAAGCGTAATTTTAAAAAAACGCATAAATGGATAATTTTTAAGATATTTGAGCGTCGCTTAGATTAGAATATATGTATAAAATGGTTTTATATATATAAGGACATTTTGACAAAAGAAATTATTTAAGTTAAAATTTAACGTTCACATTAGTTTCCATTTCATTTTACACTTATATAAGTAGTATCAAAAAACAAAGTTTCTAGGAAGGATGTAAGTACGACAAACATGATTACGGAAACAAATTATGCAAGCCATCGAAAAGAATAATCAGCTAGTATAACGCAAACCCTCACATTTTCTTTTTTTTTCTCATTATATCCGCATCCGGAAATTATATACCATTATTCAATAAGATTAAACGTCATGAAAGGACCATTTATTTCAAATACAAAAAAAACCAAAAACATTTTACTTTTTTTTTTAAAAAAAAAAAGTCTTACAGTGTGTTTAAATCCTTAGAAATTATAGCACAGTCAAATTCTTTTAAAGGTTAACCAAGAAAAATAACCTAGTTTGTGAGTATTAAATAAAATTTACAATAAACATCATTTCAAAGTGAGTGAATATTAAGGTCGCACTGTTCAGCTACACGAGGGCTTTTGGCAACGGACCTCGTTATTTTGAACCAAGGTCAAGTGACGAGGATGACACCGAACTGGCACCCCTCTCTCCTAACTACCACATCACACCAATGGGAGGACGTTTGAGCTCTCGACAGATTTGATGTGCAACGCTCCCCTACAAGACGTGTCTTTAGTGGTACTTGCTCGAACCCATGACACGCCAGCCACGATCCGATACCTTGACCATTAGGCTACCGCGGCCCCTATAAGTGATAGTGTAAAAGTCAAGAGAAAATTTCCACATCAGTTTCTTTGATTTTTCTTTGAATACAAAAACTACCAAGAAAATTTATTTCGAATTGTCGATTGTGGGCGGGGCATCTAGTGGTCAAGGTCATGGACTCGAGCCTAGTGCCGCTGAATACTCCATATAGAGAAGGCTGCTGCAGGTTAAATCTGTCGAGACTCAAACATCCTCCAGTTGGAGTGGTGAGGAAACTAGAAGGGGATGCAAGCTAAGGTGTCGTTTCCGTCACTTGACCGTGGTTAAAAATTACGAGGTCCGTCGCCACTAGCCCTCGTACAGTTTTATAGTGCGACGTCTATATAACTCTCTCTGATGGTAGGTTTAATTTTACATGTTTATTTTTACTCTTGTATAATTTAAGTAACTAGATCTTTATAACAGATTTGCGAATTTAACTACTAGAGACTTTTGATGTATAGCACCCATCTCGCCATTTACCCACTCCGAATTTTGCACTTTTGAGTTTCCAATTTATTATATTTTTATACATATTTTAAATAAAATCATTTTTTAAAAAGTCGTTTCAAAAGAACGTTTTAGATTTGGCGTATTTTAAAAATGCAGTTTATAGCTTTAATAAATATATTATTTATATATATATGGGTAAATTTTCATTCTTCCTTATAAAAACCTAAAAATAAAATAATTTTAGTTTTGATTTATGTATTTTTAATATACAGAAATAAAAAAAAAACGTTCAAAAAAAAATTTAATTTTCTGATAAACAGCTTTTAATTACCAAAAAAAAATTCGCCATTAAATTAACCTGAAAAAAATTGTCTAAAAACTTGGATTGCAGTTCCAATAAATTTGTGAAACGTCAAAAATATTTGCTGAAAGCAACTAGAAAAAGAGAGTACCGAATACTATATTTAGAAAAAAACCAGATTTTGAAATACAATAAAACTTGTTTAGTGTTTTGTAAAAAGCCGATTCCTTTTCAGATCATTACGAGAGGCATTTTACGCCAAATGTTACAACCCAGCTGAATGCGCATAGTTCTAGGTCACATGGTACGAATTTCCTAACCAATGAAAAGAAAGCTTTGTCCCTTTGAAACTTTACAGATGACTACAATATATATTCATTCGATCTAATAATGTCATACTGAAAAATAAAAAAAAAATATTGTTACAAAATGTTTTGTAACAGATACAATAAAAAAATTAATAATATTTGAATTTGTTCCCATAAAAAGTAATTTTGTGAAATGAGGGGACATTTTTGATTGTGTTAAGTCATGAAGCAGAATTAAAATGGTTCAGAATAATTTAATCGATACTCTGGCTAACTAAAATTTAATTCAATTAATTAAAATTTAATTTAAAGCTACTCTCTGAAGTACAGCAAGTTTAGAAAAAATCAATGCTGAAATAAAATTCAATTGAAGATTAAATATAAGAAGGGAAAGCAATTTTATCTGGAAATAATTAGTTTTTTTTTAAAAAACTATCTGAATAAATAATTATTTTAAACAAAAAATCAACAGTGGTCTCAATTTCCACAAATTCTTGATTTTACTTGCGACCTATCCATTTTGAGAAAGGACTTGATTTAAAAATCCTCGGACATCATGATGCAAATAAGGATGGAGCGCTATCCTGTTGGGAAATGAAGTCTTGTGAATCTTCGGTAAGTTGAAGAAAAAGCCATTGCTCCAACATCTCTGGGTAAGTTTATCTACTTATGGTGCTTTCCACAAATAAGAATGGCCCATAAACTTTGGTCCATGATAAGGCACAAAACATGTTAGGCTTCACAGAGTCTCTCTCATGTTGTACGATTTTGCAGAACGAATGTTATGTCAATTCATTTTTCAACAATGATAGAAACTCATTCCATTGCGAAAAAAAGCTCGGTAAGAACATGACATATTTCCTAATTTGTAGTATATCACCACAAGATTCAAAAAGACCTTCCTTCTTTGTGATGATCTTCAGGAAGCTCAATTTATAAGGTTTGTATAGCAAACCCCGTCTCAAAATTTGTCATACAGTTGGTTGGGATATTCTTAGTTCTTTACTAACTCTATTGGTCTTTGACTGTGAACAAAACTTTTGATTATTTGACACACGCAATCGGCCTGAGTCTTACTTCGCACAGGCATTCAGTTTGTTGAAATTGCGTGAACCAACAGCTTATGCTTTTCCTAATTGATGGTCCAATGCCGAGTTGAAGACGAAATGCGAACAGAACTATAACTATTAATTCATTTCTTACAAGCTCAAAGACGCAGGAAACCTTATGCCACGTAAAATCAAAACTGACGATAAAACGAATTGCCTGCCTACTGGCGCGCGCGCGAGTACTTCTTTACACACTCAAGTGAGGATAAATAAAACGTTTTTTTCGTTCGATGTGTTAACTGCTCAAATCCAATTTATATTTCATGAAATACAAATTAAATTGAATCCATATTTCTTTTGTTTCCGACGAACTCTAACGCAACACGAGGGCTATTGGCAACGGACCTTGTAACTTTAAATCACGACCAAGTAACGAGGACGACATCTGAACTTTCTATTTTCACAAAGGTATAACGTGATAAGTTACTAACAGTTCTGATGATGATTTTGACTTCTGACAGGGTTCAAAATAACAAGGTGAAATGGCTATGGTCACTGAAACTGTGTCGAACAGAAATAAATTGTCATTTAGTGTTCATTAATCATATTTTTTTAATAGTCAGTGGTAACCAAGTGACCTTGACATCTAGCTGCTTGTTAAACATGTTAATCCAGTACAAACCCATCCCGTAGAGGTTGATGCAAGTTGCATCTTTTCAGTCTAATACTCCTCATGTTGACATGGAGTGAATGTTAAAAATGACATAATCCCTCAACTGACTATGGAAGTATATTAACTGCAATTAGCAGACTTTGAGCCTGGAAGATGGGGAGGGGGAATCCATTTCTCAATATATTTTTCTTTTGTTTATCTCAATCATGTAACGTTTTAGAAAATAAATAAATACATTAAAACTCTAAATAGTTAGTAAACTGCAAATTGTTTTTAAAGGATCTTGCATTCTACCATAACAAAAAATTATAAATCAGTGTCTTAGAAATGAATAAAATTAATTTTTTAACCATGAATTTAACTGAGCTATCATGTATATCTTCAATTGTTCAAATTTTAAGCTTTTAAAAACTTCCCAGAAACATTTTTAAAAATATGCAATTTAAAAAAAATCGAAGAAAGAGATCTTCCAAATCAAGATAGAATGAGGCATAAAAAAAAATATCACCAATGAAAATAAATGCATTACATGAACTGATAGCTCTACTAACCCCAAAATGGAGAGAAAACAATCGCATCTGAAGCAAAATCTGTTTCTGCTTAGAATATTTAACTGTAATTAATTCCTATGTGTAAAAAACAAAAACAAGGTAATAAAAAAAAAAATCAGAATAAAAACATACATAAAACACTAAAATATGTAATATTTTCATAGATTAAAGAAAGATTAAGAAAAACCTAACTTTTAATTCTTTGCATCATATTGGGATATTTTCTTCTCTAATTTCATCATGGAAGAAAAAAGAGAGGGGATACTGTTTATAAATTCTTTTAATGATTTTTCAACTAAGCATATCTGAAAGTGTTACAAAAAAGTTTTAAATCTGAAAATATGAATTGAAAGATCAAAATACTTACAATTTAAATAAATAATAGTGTTCATAATCAATGGCAATTCACATAGTTAGCATTTTCTTTAAGAGCTTTACACAATAGTATTTATTAATGTGAAGTGAAGATTTCCATCAGCAAGCTTATAAATGAATAACTTATAACAATGTTTAAAAAATGTTCAATTTTTAGAAATAAAGGAATCAACAATAAAGACAATTACTTTATTGAATATAATAGATAACTTTCTGCACAAGAGCCAAGACCACAGACAATGAAACACATACTTGCAAAATTAATCCAGTAAAATTTATGTAAAAAATAAAGTTGCATATACATAAAAAAAAATTAAATAAAAACATTTGATAACCAAGTTCTCATTTTAGAATAAATGATATTTTTAAAATTAACAATATATTCTAAATATAAATATCAATCACTCAAAAGTAACTTAGAAAGCTTACATTGTCTGAATACTTTGAAAGCAGGTACACAGAGACAATATTTCGGCACAGTCATAAGTATATAGTTATATTAAGATATTTATTGAACTAAGATAACCACAGTACATTGAAAATTACATTAAATATAAAGTACATTATCCAACTTTTAATTACTGATAATTTTTTTAAACAAATATTCTAAAGATTTTTTAAAAAATTATAAGAATAAAAATATTTTAATGTTCTTGAAAATGAATAATTTTTAGAAAATTTAAAAATTTATTAAATAACTGACTATTTAATTTTTTGAAGCTATTAAGAAACATGAAATGTTTAAACAATATTTAACTAAATAGAGAGAATCTTGCAACACAGTATCAATTTAAGTAAAATTACATGGCTTGAGTGAGATGCATAATACAAAAATATATAGAACATATAGAGATGAAAATTACCAGCAAAATACAATGAATTCTTAAATATAATGATTTCAAACGTGAATTCAGTTATATTTTTAAAAAATTAAAATAAAATGCAAATATAGATTTGTATACTAACAGAGAAGGTGATATGCATAGACTTGAATGCATAGACTTATAAATGATATGTGTAGCATAATACTTCACACACATAGCTTGAACGTGCTTTTACAAATACAATAATCTTAAAAAAGCAAATCAATTATACAAAAAAATACACCATTTATCTAAATTGCAAAATAACACAATATTTCAAAAAATTTTACAAAAATATAATTAAGTATCAAATCATTAAAAAAAATACTGGACATTTTAGATAAAAACTACCAATAAGAAATTATGACAAATGAATTTTAAAAAATCTGCCTGATATAAATAAGGTGTAAGTAATTTAATAATTGTCAATAAATTTACACCATGCAATAACACTAGCAAGAATTTCACACGCACACACAAAAAGTAGTTTACTTTCATTGAAATCTGATTTCATTTGAATTATATTTGAGCAACCAAACTTCCCTATTAAACAGCAAATTAAAAAATATTACTGTATTTCAGAAATAAAATTTAATGCAGTTTGGTTATAAATGGTTTATGTCAAATTAAAAAAATGAGCACAAATAAAGCTGAAAAATACAATGAAACAAGCTAATTTTGCATATTCTATTTTGTCAAAAATGCATAAATGAATAAGTAATGACAAATTATTTAGAGTACATTTATCTATTTGGTTCCAACAATAATCAATCTTCTGTCCATTTTATCTATCTAAAAGAAAATTTATTTTGTGCAGATTTATAATGATTCTCATTGGTAGTTATGTTCTATATACAAGTCCTGTGATACACCCATTCATAAATATAACATTCGATAAATTCTAAAAAAATTAAAATTCAATTAAAATCAAACAGAATAATAATAATAATAATAAATATTGCAAACAATCACTTTGTAAACAAAAACTTTATAGTTATTAAAATGCTAATTTAAGAGATTTCCATCATGTACACAATATCATCAAAATAAAATAATCAGATTTTATAAAGCAATAAAAATAGATTTTCTTTCATTTCTTAGAATTTGTATATAAAATATTTTGGTTTTACTGTTAGAGCAGTAAAGTGTTAACAATTAATTTGCAATTGAGTAAAAGAAAAATTTTCCTATTACATTCATGATTCAAATTTAAGATGAAATGATTACTTTATGAGTTCTAATGAAATCTAATATAAAAATAAATCTTTTAAATTAAACCACTATTTTGATTATTGCAACATTTTAATGTATTTGAATTACATAAAAAATTTGAACAATTACTTATAAAAGATTTAAATGAAGAAGTTACATAATTGGATGTAAAAAATATGAAAAGATTATAGTACTTGATATCATAAATTGAAAAAGGTAAAATACTCAATACAATTTTGAAAACCAGAGATTGAGTTTATATCTCAGTATCCCAATCTTTTGTGATCATAATAAATTATTCTGAAAATATCATTCTAAGAGATATAATTATACATCTGTATAATGATTCAGAAAATAAATAAAACAAAAATAACATCAATACACAAGAAAATTCAAAACACAAACAATTTTAAATAATTTTTTATCAAATGCATATTTTAGAAATATTTTTGAATAACATGTAAAACATTTTGCTAGATCTATGCTTTTATAATGCAATAATTTTTTAAAAAAATAGCTATAACTGACAGCAATTTGTACACATTTTAAAAATTTATATAAATATTATGCATGTTAAAAATAAATAGAATTAAATTAAATAGCATAAAATAGATAACTTTTTGCAGTATGACCACTCTCTAAATGACTGCAAACCATATACTGAATTGTGTAACTTACATGCTTCTAACAATTTTCATAGCTACCATTTTTTTTTTTAAAGCATTAATGACTTGTAAAATATTTCCTGAAATTACTCTAACATCTTTCTTAAAATATAATACTAAGAGAGTTTAAATGAAATTTATAGTTTGCTATAATGTGGAAAGAATATTTTTTACTTAATAAAAGCAGAATTAAAAACATAATAGAGAATTTGAAAATGATTGACAAATACAGCATCAATTATTTATATAATTACTTTAACAGAGATAATTTGTGCATCAACACTTTATTATGAGCACTGCATGCAAAACTATGTATATAAAGTTTAAAATATTTATAAATTTATGCTTCCTGAATAATTTAAAATATTCATGAAAGTATTATTTCTTCAATTGTGTGATTTATTTTATTAAAGTTCAATTCATATAAAGGCTATAAAAATAATTTTGCACAGTGAAGACAATAACATACTTTTAAATATTTCCTATCAATTTTTAAAACCTAACTCAAATAAATTCAAAAGCCTTTAAAAATGTTAAATTTATATATAGCCATACTTTATTAAGTGAAGTATTATCAATTTTACAAAATAATATTTATTTTCAAAATAAAAATAACAAAACATGCATATTCCAAAAAATTAATAAATATTTATTTAATATTTAAATTTATTTATCAAAAATTAAGATAGTAAATATAAAATGTTATCAGAAATAAATTTTTATCATAGAAATTAAAAAATTATATAAAGATAATTCTGTAATTTCTATACATCTATTCCTTTAAAAAAACCCACTATTTTCATGTTGCATTTCTCAAATTCAACTTACTAAAAATCAATAAAATATTTCATACATAACTGTTTACTTGTAATTGGAATGCTTACTTTTGTTAGTTTAATTATTAGGTTATTGAATTGATAGGATATAGATGTAATATTCTTTAAAATATTAAAGTTATTTGCATAAGTTATACATTAAATATTGACATTATAAGTCTTAACATTCTTTAAAAAATAAATAGTTTTATATGCCCCATTAATAAATGCAAAATGCAGTACATATACAAAAAAAATTTCATTTAATTTCTTATTAACAAGAAAAGATGAGTGATGATACGATCATATGTTAACCTACATTATTAACAAATAGATCATTCATAAAATAGCACTTATTTTAGATAACATTAAATTATCAGTTGTAAAGCATCCATCAAAACATATGATAAATAGTAACATGGCTGGTGTGTCAAAAATAAGAAATAAAGTCTGGTACTCGATGGCAGTGCACATCAGAAGCTGCAGAGTGCGGACGGTGTTCATGGAGCTACCAGCCTATCACAGATTGAAAATAAAGTGAAAGCTATGTTGTGTTTCCCTTGTTCAACAATGTAGCTCATTGGTGATGACTAGTTTATTTTCAAAAATATATAATGATGCACAAAAAGCTATTTCTTCTTAATGTTCTTGCATACCCAATCTAATCCATCCTGTAAGGAAAAGCTTACTTTTAAAATTTAAGTATTAAAGTACAACAAAAGCAAACTTTCTCAAAGAATTTTTAAAAATTATAAATACTGATTGCATTTCAATTTTATAACTTGTTTTTTTTACATTTGCATTTACTTCCAATAATATCAAAAATACCTAACTTGGGTTAAACAATATAAAAATATAATCCTAAATGACTATAAAATTTAAAGCATCGGTGTGCGTTAAATACCAGATTTTATGGTAAATAAAAGATTACAAAGAAATTTTTTTATTGGTTTAAAATTTAAGTTCATTACTTGCGAGCGCAAGTGAGAATTATAACAAACAAAACAGCAAAGCAGTTAGTTGATGAATCGATCAATTTATTGGTAACTAAAACCCTTTGGAATTCACACAAACTATAAAAGCAGAAGCAAATATTCAGTTACAGATACTGTATAGAAGAATATGAAAAATATAAGTTAAAATATTTAATTTTTTAATTTCCAATTTAAGTTATTGGCATAAATTTTTATTTATTAAGTTTTTAACATTAACTTAACTCAGTGGCGCAACAAGACCATGAGAGCCAAGGCCTACTGTGCCCAACTCAATTTTCTTAACATTAAAATTAACAAATTATATATATATATATATATATATTCACTTAGAAATTTGATGTGAATTTATATCTATATATCTAAGAAAACTATTTTAATTCATAATGAAAAAGACAAATTACACAGTTGCACATAAAATAAATCCAAAAATTACACACTAGCTGCATGGCACGGCGTTGCACAGGTTTTCTCTACTTTTATAAATTTTCCCTTTCCTTCACAAAATCAGCATTTCTAATACTCTTTTTCAAAATGATTTCTGCCCACCCTCCCAGCTCCTCCATTTAGCCTGGCATTGCTCAGGAAACAAAAAAATAATGCTTAAATATTTCTCCCAAAAAGGGAAAAAAACGAAAAACACATTTTTTTTTAAACCATAATTTTTAAGATATTTTATCAATCTTTGTACAGATTACGGATAATATTGTTCTACACACAGAAAAAAAGGTTTTTTTTTTTTGGGGGTGCTTTATTTTTAAGTTAATGCTTTCAAATTTCATATATTGATTGCAAACAATGGTAATTTTTAAACAAAAAATGCAACAAAAATAATTTTTAAATATTTCTAGCAAAAAGGGAAAAAAACAAAAAAACAATTTTTTAAAAAAAACCTGTAATTTTTAAGATAGTTAATCATTGTACAGATTACGTATAATATTGTTCTACACACAGAAAAAAAGTTTCGTGGGATTATTTTTATAAATAAAGAAGTTATTAAGTATTTAAATAAAATTTTGAGTATTTTTTGAAAAATTGTAAAAGAAACAGTTTTTGACATTTAATTTTTTAAATGACTAATTCTAAAAGACAAAAGCACGAACTTTTTTAGCGTAAAATATTTTTTTGTTAGTGCAAAAGAAAATGCAAGGGGAACGCTTTAGAAATCATTTTAATAAAATGTATCGATTTTGACTCATTTTAAAAAAATCGTAAAAAATAGGAAATATAACTATTTTGTAAAATAAATCATACTGTATCGTGGCGAAGTAAATGTTCTTTCCGATTCTGTAATTATTTTTTACCTGAGTCTCATGAAAAAAATTTGATCGTGTTTTAAAAACGTCTGAAAAAAAATGAAAATGAACTTAGCCCCTGGCAGTAAAAAATGACACTAATTATGCGTTTTAAGGTTTTTAATTAATATCTTTTTAACTAATTGGAATATCGGAATATAAATGGTAAAAACGGATTCCACAGATCATTCCCAAGCTTTTGGTACATTTGGCAAGTTTCTGCGTCATGCAATTCGCGAGAAGATAGACGTACATACGTTTGTTTACCTACGAATTTCAATAGTGTGGATGTTAACAATATGTGTGTGTGAGGGAGAACTATTTTAAAACTGTTTTTTTTATTAAAAGAGAAATATTTGACTATTCTAGATAAATATATAGATATTTGTTTGAAAATTACTTTTAAAGCTTCACCAGTCAAGGCAGAACAAGCCTGGATCTGCCATGAGCGATCTCTAATTGCTGGCAGATTTAAACCGTCAGCCAATTCACTTGCAGGAGCAGCATTGAAAAGATCTTGTTTATTAGCAAAGACTAGCAAAGGTACACCAGCTAATTTTTCTTCAGCCAACAGCTCTGCTAATTCCTGAAAACATACTTCTCTTTTATAAAGCTCCTATTTAATATAAACTACAATAAAAAATATCAATGAAGCTTGTATAAGTATAAAATTGAAGAAATAAGGAATAAATTATATTTAAAAAGAACAAACTGCCTTGATAAACAACAAGTTGCACAAAAATTTAGTTTTTTACCATGTTTTGAAAAGTGTAGTCTTAAATTTCACTTAATATCACTAAATGGGGAATAAGAAATGAAAAGAAAAATTTTATTAATAAAGTTTAAAATTTATATTTTAATACTTATTTAAATAGAAGTAATGTAGTATTAATAAGGATATATTATATATTTCTTACTTATAATACTGTAGCTTATAGAGCAAAACCAAAAAACTGACTCCACTCAAATTATATATTTAGCATGCAAATTTATATATTTAGAAGTAAAAGACCTCGAGGTGAAATTTAAAACTAACTTACTTCAAAGTTAGAGTTTTCAAACAAATTTTTAAACACTGGATTTTCATTTATATTTCTCACAGCAATTTTTAAAGTAATCTGATAAACTAAAAAAATATGAAATAAATATAAAAAAATTCAGATATACAATAAACACTTACAATATGTTAGACACAACATTTTTATATAAATAAATCCAAATCCATTTTTAAAAAAGTAATTTCTAGTATTTGCCTATTTTATTGCAATTATTTTGGTAAAGTATGACAACTTTTTTTCCAGATAAGAATGACAATCTAAAAGTTGTATGCATGCATATTTGTACAACTATATTTTAAGTATATAAGTGAAATAATTCTGCGATTCTTTTTTCTCGATTCTGTAAATTTCAATGCAATGATTTAGAAACAACTTGAATACAATATACAATTCCTACAGCTGTGGCAAAATACAGGTGACTATTTTTGAATTAATTCTTATAAACAGTTTCAAATCTGCTGATTACAGTTTTAAACATTGGATTTCCAATATATAACTTCATACAATGAAAAAATTTGACATTTGCATTTTTGAGGTATAATATTACAGTCTTGAAACAATTTTATAATTTTTTTTTTGCTGTTTGTAATTTGCACAATTTTGTTTTTAGAAATTTAGATTATGATCAAAATAGGCAAATGTAGGAGAGGGGGAGACTGGAAACAGATACCATATGCAAACAAAAATAGCCATACAGTTTTACAAAACCCAACTGAAAATCCCACAGTTGCCCATGAAGCTTTGGTACTGCATTACCAGAATTTGGCAAACTTTTTCCTTTTGGAAATTTTCACCTATATACACAAATAGCTTATTTCTAACTAGGATTTTGTCTACTATAAAGAGATCTAGTGTACACCCTTAGAGTTTCTCATCCATTTCTGTTAGCAGCTTTACACCTCAGATAGATATATTAAAGATTCAAATTCATGAAGTGATGTATTATTGTAGAAATTTCTAGACAGAAATATGTTGTGCCACTGGAAGATGTGATCAGTTTATACATTACTTATGGACACACATTCTACGATAACACCTTTACAAATGGTTTATTGTTGGTGACAAAACCAGTTTTGTGTGTGTCTCCATCTTACACAAACTGAAACATATATCTCTGCACCATAATATCCATTTTCAGTGGATCCCATCTCATGTTGAACTTTACGGCAATGAAATAGTGAACAAACTAGCGAAGGAGGGCTGTAATCTTCCAACTCCCTCCACATCCACCCTTACCCCTCTCTGGAATTATACTCCTTAAAGAAATCTCAAAATTTGGTGGAGGGGAAGGTGCCTCCCACTCATCACTAGTATGTGGGTAATAGATGCGGTCTGGCCCTAGTCCTCACAAGTGTGACAAATGCTCCCAGACTACACTCTCTCGTCTTGCCAGTGGTCACATCAAGTGCTTCTAATTTTTTCTGTGAAAAAAATGTTTTCTCCATCTGTGCAAGGTGTCAAGATCACCAGGCTTACCCTGAACACATAATACGTTGCATGGATCTCACAAGCAAATATATCTACACTAATCCCCTTCTACTTTTTGAGAGTCAACAGTTTAATTGATCTTGTCTGACTTCATCGGACTCTTGAGGATTAGCAACAACAAAAACAATTATCTACAATAAAAATTTTCCCTTAAAAACTTTTACAATTCAGACAAATATTTCCAAGCAACTTGCATGAGACAATAATTAGTAAATGCATTACTTACCACACCAGTTTCTTCAAATCTTTTTCTATCAGCACTGTCAATAACATAAATCTGTAAAATATAAAATTAGATCTCAACTTGTTACATAAAGAAAATTTTAAAATACAGCATAATTAAAAAAATATATGTTTTACTTCACATTTTAGACACACCTTCCCCTTCCCAAAACTGAATTTCAGTATTAAATATAAAAATTCGAAATAAAAATATGTAATTAAAAATCCAGCCATTTTATTTTAATTACAAATCAATAAAAATAAATTCAATACAAAATATTTGCATTAGCTAAATTAACTGTATGAAAGAATGATATTCCATATCCTTAAACAAAAGTATATATTAAATTCTGATAATTAAAATAATTTGAGATAAAATTAACAGAAACAGAAATACACATTTTCAACTAGGTATTTGTGATTTATCAATGCTTTTTTTAAAAAATTTGAATAAAGATACCATCATTATCAGCCAGAATTACTAGTTAAAATTGAAAATGGTATTTAACCTGAATAGCTTTGTTACAAATTATCAGGGTTTTATAATTTCACCATTAATTTTCACAATAACTATGCTTGTGTTACAAGAAACATTATGCTTTTTCTATCTTTTTTAAAAAAATTCAATAGTATTTCACTAAATTAAACATTTTAATAAGTATTATCTTAATCAGTCAATGGGTTCACTATTGTTATGGATTAAGTCATAATTTATTAATCAGTCTCAAGTCTTAATTTATTAAATATTAATCACAATTGTTTTATGAATGTTAACTGTAGGAATGTATTGCATGCATTTATTTTTGAACACATCACATAACCTCCATTCAAATGAATTTATAAATTAGTTGAAGTCCAAGGTATCATTGATTTACTATCTAAATTCATTACATGGTATTAGAAATAGCAACATTTTGAATTTATTTTCTATACTATTACAACTAATTTGATAAAAATCAAACTTTTTATCTCTGGGGATAAAAAACAACAACAGAGGCATGGATGGAATACTGTTGCAGATATTTGTCTTGAACTACCAAAAGGAAAATATAGTAAAATAAGAGCAGCTCTTCTATTGAAAGTCATAGAGAAAAATCCATATGAAGAATATTTTACTCCTTCACATTTCCTGATCTTGAGTCTAATGAAGAAAGGATTGTTCAACATGTTTTAGACAAATTTGATGAACATTGCAAGCTATACCAAAAATTTAATTCTAGAAATTTTTATGCTCAAATAACATTATCCAGAAACAAGGTAAAGTTTGATTCTTTTTTTTCCCTACAAAACTTACATTACAAATCAACTTAAGCAACTGAAGAGTGGCTTACAATTGAAATGCTTACAATCTTATCATACAAGGATTGTGTGAATATGCAGTTTGGAAATACCTACTGGGAAAATTAGAGCTATTATAAAAAAAGATAATCAAAATATATAAATCTGCTGAATTGTCAAAATTACAGTAGCCTGTATTATCTCAAACTATAAAATTGATATCTGCATAAATTGATGTTGTGTAACCCATTAAATGAAACAAGGCAATAAAATTCACCTTCATAGGTAACTTTCAATTTCCCCCATTAAAACAATAAAAACCTTTTTTTATGGTTTATATTGCCATTCTAGACATAGTCCTGCAACAACTGTCAAATGTTAAAACATTTTCCCAAGAAAATGTCATCAGCTAAAGAGGCAAGGAACATCCAATTACTATCAATTGATTCAAATAACCTTATTGCTTATGTGAGCTCTTTCAACTAGTTCATGTGACTGATTCCAAGCTAGTGTTAATAACTACCTTGTTACTTTTTAAACTTCTGTTCAGGAAGAACTATTGAAAATAAAGAGAAATACCACAATTGTTTAGAAGAAAACCAAGCTTACTGACTGTGGGTCAATCCTATATAGCAGTCGTATCTACTAAAATAATTTTATTAAAATTGACTGAATATTAACCATCTAAACAAATTTATTAAAAGGCAACATTATCAAATTCATATGCAAGAACAATTATTAACAATGCTTCTAAATAATTTCACCTCATTAATGAAAAAAAAATGACTTTTCCGATTCAGCTAAAAAAGTGCACATTAGTATATTTTATTGTGCACATTTTAAACTAATTAATTTTCTTATGCCTTTTGAATTAAACTGTACATCAGAATTATTACAAATAGCCATGGATAAATTATTTGAAAATTTTTCTGATACTACCCATTTTTGATTGAATCAATCCAGTTTTTCATTTATAAAACTGATTCCATGCTTTTTCTTCTATACCATTATATTAATTGGATTTTAAATTTATATGTTACAGTTAAATCTTGTATATTTCTAGAACATTTCTAACTATTAAGGATATTGTATGGAAATAAAAGAAGACATGTATTACCACATTACAAATTTATATTAAGATTGGGACATTTTTGTGTCTGAAAATGTATTCTGATTATAAGAACTTTTCAAACACTTTTTAACAGAGAGCAAAGACAACCTTAACAAAATGCTTAATGAGTTTTCACAGTTCATATTAATTTTAATAATACATTTTAAAAAATAAATTCATCAATTAAAATTTTTTTTTTACCAAAACATCAGTATTTTCAAAATAATTTCGCCAGTATGGTCTTATTTTTCGTTGGCCACCAATGTCCCAGACATTTAATTTGAAACCTTCAGACTGAACACTCTTGATATTAAAGCCCTGAAAAAAGAAAATATATACATATGTTTTCAACACCTGATAAATAATTAGAACCAAATAAAAAAATTCCCAAATTATGAAAAAAGCTTTTTAAAACAATAAAGCAGTCAAATATCAAGAAAATAAGGTACTTACCTATTAGTGTCACTGCAGTCAAAACATATTGTACCACAAGAATCGTTTTTGTTCAAATAAAACATATAAGAATCTTTGATATCATGGTGCGATTCGCATAGCACAAATTTTACTGCAAGGACGCTAGTATGTAAGTACCGAAAATAATTTTTTTTTTACTTATATATAAATATTTACAATACATTGGTGTTTCAAAAAGTAAGGTATCAAGAGTTCTGATAGGTGGGCAATGGTTCTGCATGAATAAGAGTCCCTCTGAAGATAATGAAGATGATCACAGCATTCAAACTGAATACGTAGATGGAGTTGGTTTTCCAGTAATATGACTAAATCTCAGAAGTGGCTGCATTGACAGAAACATGGTTCACAACTGAAATAAGTAATGCAATATGGTTTTTGCATATAAAAAAGAATTTTTGAGCTGAAATTCATTGGAAATTGGTAGCAGTGCACAGTACAAGTATTATGTCATGAAGACAGGTGTGGTCTTGGTGCATGGAATTCTACAAAGGCAAACAAAAGTGCGATATGAAGAAAGAGCATTTTTGGAGGGATGAATGGGCTCAATTCATGACAAAGACAAACACATGCTCTCCATTAAATTCAAAACAAACATTAAACTAATAGTACTTTGTTCTATTTGTAAAACTCAGATAAAATTTCAATTTTCATATTTGGATAAAGATGTTTAAATGTTAGAAAGAAAAATTTCTTCAAAAATATTTTTTAAAGTTAAAAAAAAAATTGTATTTTATGCTTATACTTTTAAATAAATTGCATTTTGTATACATATGTACTTTTTAAGAGAAAGTTTCTGCAAGCAAGTGAGTGAGTTTGGGATTTATTGGCGCAAGAGCCAATTTTGGCTATTCTGTGCCAAACATTTGTTTTAACATTCATAAAATTTTAAAAACACAATATAACTTTAAAAATGTCATATGAATCAGATACACATCTAAATATTAAAATACAATAAAATTGTACTAAATTCATTTTATAATTTAACAATATAAAAACTTGAAAGTTAAGATAAAAACGTTGACAGCAATGGTAAACATAAAATCAGAACATGTTACCTACAACAATTCAAATCATTCGCTTGACTTATTTTTTCCGATTTCTTGTCGGTGTTATGTATTCTTTGAAACCTGACTTAATATTCCAATAATTCAAAGATTCATCCACATCATAAATAATCATTTCCTCATCTTCTGACATGTAATTAATGTTACTTTTTTTTGGCTTATGTGGTGTCATTTGAATTTCAATGTCGGGTTTTGGTTCTGTTGCGAGCTTTTTCTTTTTTCTATTTTGTTTTAAATTATTTGCAGCCTTAAATACTGCGGAAGTTTGAGTATTGGATGTGGTAGGGTTAAGTAATGGTACAGTTGACATATTTTCAGCTGATAAAGATGAAACAGAGGTATTTAGGCTATTGCTAAGAGTAATACTATTAGTAGAAATGGGTATAGGTAACCGAGATTTGCTTAATTTGTCTAGAGTTACTGCAGATGTGGAAGGAAGCACCGTATTTTCCTGTATATAATCCACGGATTATGTGTTAAAAAAGTTTCAAATTTCGTTGTGCGTATTATACACTGCCGCAGATTATCCGAGAAAAACATTCTCCATCAGAAAATCTAACAATAAAGTTTTGAAAGAAATGCCGTTTATGTTTTATAAAATAAATAATAGATGGCTCTTTCATGACTCGGATAACGTACTTCAGCCATAACTAGTTTTTGTCGAATTACATTCAAAAACGAATTCGATTCCTCGGAAGGAAAAAACAGTTACTAGTCGCTGGCGCCATTTCCAATTTTCTCTTGACTCGAGCTATTACGTCCTTTGAAAGTTTTCATCATTTGTAAGTGAAAACGTTAAGTTACACTGCAAACTTCAAGTTATAGAAAAGGTCAGAAATCGGGAAGCTGCAAGGTTTTTCAATGTTGATGAATTGAATATTCGTTTGTGGAGGAAAAACAAAACCAATTTCGGAAATTGTGATCAACGTTAAAGTGCCGATTGTCGGGGAAAACCTCACTGGACAGAATTAGAGGATGAAATAAATAAAAGGATTTTAAAAGAAAGAGACAGTGGGAAAGCAGTCTCGATCTTAATTTTTTTGCTGTTAACTTGCTAAATTAAAAAAAAAAAGAAATTTTTTCCCGTGTGGAATGTTTTGTACAACAACTCAAAACATAGATGGCAGTAGCAAAGAATTTTTTTGTTTTATATATATATATTGAGATTATCGTAAAAAATATTATCATACATATTTAAAGACGTTTCATAATAAAAAAAAATTTTCTGTACAATTTCTTATTTCTATTTTCAATTAAATTGTGTATTTTTTATCTTATATTACACTCACTATCGGCAGTTTATATTTTGGATTATTCGCCGTGGATTATACGCCACGGCGGATTATACAATGTTTTTTTTACTCAAAAAAAAGGCTTTGTGAATAATACGCTGCTGCGGATTATACACAGGAAAATACGGTAGATTTGCTTGAATAAATGAGGATGATGTGGAGACTACAGAAATTGTGGAAGTGTTTGGCATTTGATTGGCAGAAGATCTTGGTTTTAGATATTTCAAAGGGGGACAAAAGATATTTAAGATGCTCGAATCTGTTTTGGTTGCAGTAAATATATTTGATGGTTTAGTAGCTTGAGCATATGTTGGAGTTAACTGAGGAACTATTAATTTACGCGCTTCTAAATAGGATATGTTTTTACTGGTTTTAATTTCTTGGATCTGTTTTTCTAATTTCCATTTTGGGCATAGTTTTGAATTTGATGGATGGGTTTCTGCAAAATTTAATTTCAGCTCTAGTGTACAATCCGTGGAAGAATGCCCAGCGGATGCACATCTAGAGCAAGTTAATTGACCACAGCAGGAAGTTTGAGAGTGTCCGATCCTCTGGCACTTGTAATAGCGTAGAGGATTCAGTATATAGGGACGGATCTTACAATTTAAATAACCTGCTTTTATTGTGGATGGAAGTTTAGGGCTATTGAATGTCAAAATTAAATGTTTCATTGGGATAATTGTAGCATCTTTTTTCAAAGTAATTCTTCTGACCTGGGTAACGCCCTGGTCAAAAAGTCCTTCGAGAATTTCTGCTTCAGAAACTGACAATAGATCTGGCTCAGATATGACACCTCCACAGGAATTTAGCAATTTATGAGGACATACCGTTAAAGGGCAGTCTAAAAATGTTTTAGCCATTAGGAAAGATTTTTTGTGGTGCAAGTTTTGAGAGCAAGTCCCGGTTTAATTTTTTAACCCCTTTTTCGGTTCCACCTATTCCTTTCAGTGCTTTCTGAATAGCAAATGGAGATTTCCGAGACATTTCATTGTCTGGTAATGATAAAATCAAAAAGCGTGAATAATTTGAAACATCATCAATGGAAAAGTTAGGTAAAACAAGGCCTTTACCTCGGCACAGCTGCATTGGATCCATAAGTACACGTACATAACTTTGTTCTGATGTGCCTCCACCCACCACGGAGTCCAAAAAGGGGAGGCAGTGTCGGTCATTGGCAAAACCGGGCATGTCCCACCTGGGTACCCAGAATATAATGCTGCATCGGGGCGGACCCAACGGGAAAACCTGACACCCTTATTTTGCAGCACTAACCCACAGGTTCTTGGGACACGGAAGGTACCACCACCCCATTAAAAGGGTGGGTCACCCTGCCACCCATCTACAGTGAAGTGGGGCCGGAACGAGTATCCCCAGGCCCCATTCCCTTCTCGGGAGAAGGGGGCCAAAGGGGCAAAGGATCCCCAGCACACCATTTTCACCCTACGGATCCCGCAACGGCAAACATTGAGTCAGAAAACCCCGGGTGTTAGTATGAAAACAATGAAATAATGCAAATCAAAATAAATAATCAAAACAATTAAAAAATTAAACTAATTAAATGCAACACAAAAGGAATACAAAAAAAAAGTAATTAATAAAATATTGGTTATCTAATAAAAAAACAAAACAACACTTGTATACAAGTATATTCGAAAAAGTAGTTAGGTCTAGATGTGAAAAGGAAAAAAAGGTTGAATGACAGAAAATCAAAATAGAGAAGAATCATAGGGTACCCGGGAATAACCCGGTTTACCAAAGACAGTAAACCCCCAGGAAAAGGAAAGATCACTAGGGGACCCCGGGGTTGGACACCCATTTCACCAAAGAAGGTGAGCCCCTGAGGGGCAAAGTTTCGCAAAAGAAAACGGGAACACCCCCACGGAACTGATTAGCTGGAAACACAAGAAAAACGGGTACATGCGCCACATGAGTTTTGAATTTATTGGCTAGGAAACGGTGGTTACTATCATTTACCATGCGCCCCATGAATTGACCTCATTTGGGTCCCTTCCCACATTTCCAACCTCACACCAAGTGATTTCCATCTCTTTGGACCTTTAAAGAAGCACCTAGGATGTCAGCATTCCAGAAATTGATGCTGAGTTTCAGCAAACTTTCTTGACATGGTTGTACAACCTTGACACTAACTTCTACGATGCTGGTTTGGTGTACCAATGGAACAAATGCCTTGAAAAGTATGGTGACTATATAGAGAAGTAATATGTACCTGTGCCTTCCTATATTGTATACATAACTTTATTTTCTGAATAAACATTTACTCTCAATGAGCTTACTTTTTGAAACCCCTATGTACTATTATTGCAAGTCAATAATGTGTTATTTATTAAAGATATGAATTATACAATTTTGAACCTTTTTTTTATACTTTTAAAAATCAAAATATTGGATTACCATTTTTAAATAATGTAATTTGTTTTAATTTGAAAGAAAAATTATAGGAAAATGTTTATGTTTATAAATATCATACAGATGAATCCAGCAGCAACATCCAGTTTGTTAATTTGAGATTTTATAATAAGATTAATGATTTAAAAATTTTAAATTCTTTAAGAAACACTGATCAAAAATAAAAATGGTGATTTATTAAAAATTTACTTGAACAGAGTTAGATTTCTTAATTCATTGTCAACTGTTAATTTTCTAGTAAATGCAATAGTATTGTGCTTAAGCTACACTTATAATACAATTATGTTATATTAATACTTGTTGTTAGTTAATATTTCTTTTTAAAAAATTAATTTCTCATCAATTCACTATACTTAAATATCTCTGGCACCATAAAATATTAACAGGTTTCATAATGTAAAATACATTTGTGTGTATATGTAAATTTATATAATGAACTCTCATTTCAATTTCAGCATCCTTAAGAAAATATTTTGAAAAATTTATTTTTTTATTTAGGTAAAATCTTATGCTATACCAATTATAGTCAACATATTACAAATAGTACTTAGACAATCATAATTATATATATATATATTTATATATATATATGAAAAAAAAATTCTATTAAAATGTATGTATATTTTAAAAACAAACTTTAAATTAAAAATTAATTTTAAATTGTTTAAAAAATAATGCACCTAAATTTAAACTTACTTGAGTTGGAGTTATGTGAGTTACATCTTCAGATGCTAACTTCTTCAGTATAGTAGTCTTTCCAGCATTATCAAGACCCAAAAGTAAAATTCGTAATTCCCGATCTGGTGCAGATTTTAATTTACGAAGTAAAGAAAGTAGTCCCTAAATGTGAAAATTACACTCTTAAAAAATAAAATAACTATAAACTTAATACACTTAAAAAAATTTTTTTAAAAATGAATCAATAATTTATGATATATTTTTTCAATATGATTCAAATAAAAATGAGTAACATGATACGACTTTGATTTGTAAGCTTTTACAAAAGATATAAAAAACGTTTTTAATTTAAATATTTCAATGATCCAAATATGAAGCAAAAAGAAATTTAGAGCCTAATTTTATATACCGTTTGAATTACTAGGAATAATCTGATATTCAAAGAAATTTCTAATCTGCATATTTAATTCAAACGAAAAAAAAGGAAATAAGAATAGAATTTTCTAACCACTTTTATAAACAAAATAACAGACGAATCTTCAGATCAGTTTCTTAAAACCGTTAAAATTATTTCTGCATAACAACGAAGGTGCCGTTTTAAGTATTTTAAATGCAAAATTGCATTTTTTTCATAACCAGCATATGAATATGCTAATTCTAAATGAAAGTAACTTCTAAATCAAGCTTAGAAATAATGCGAAAATTTTTCTAGTTAGTACTTCTAGGTGACAAATTTTTCAGAAAACATTTTTAAAGAAATGCAACGACAAGTTCTTACTATTTTAAAAAGAATGTAGAATTTATTTTTGAAAAAAAAAACAACTAGATGCTTTATAAAAATTTATAAAATGATATACCAACCATAATTAAAAACTAATAAAAAATTAGAGAAAATCCGAGACGTCAGTGTATGAGATTTTCAGTCTGCTCTGAAACAAGCATATCAAACCAAAACCACACAAGCGATTCTTGCATTGTATCGATATATAAAAAAATATTTTCGATTTAATACAATTTGAAAGAAAACTAAATGATTTTTATGAAAAATCTAAGAGAGCGTCAAAAATTGATGCAGTTGTGTTAACAATCGGACAAAATTAGTCTCTCAGTAAAATTTCACCGGAAAAAAAGAAAAATAAGCCGCACAAAATCTTATAAGTATGAATTTATTAAATGAAACAGGCAGCTTCTTTTTCGGAAATGACGTCAGTCATACATTTGTGTCTGATTTGCATTTAAAGTGTGTGGGGGAAAAATGGAAGAATTTTTTATCTGTAAATTTTATGAATTGATGTTATTTTTGTAATACCTGCAAACATGCCGTTAGCACACTTAGGGGATCCCTTCAAAGTCAGCAATTCTAAAACAACAAAAGTAAGTGTCTTTTATAAAAATAAAATTAGTGCTGTCAGACTTCCGGTTTATGTCAATAATATGAAATTTCTTCATTGTATAAACATTTATCATTTTAAGATAGCTGATCTTTATCTCTTTTTGCATACATTGTTTTCTATTAATATTTTATTTTAATTTGGGAATGCACTCTAGATGGATAAAATTATGATACTCATTTTTTCCCCATGAAAACCTGTTGAATAGTCATATTTATTTCGAAAAAGTAATTAAACTAAATCCGTTAAGTGAAGAATAAACTTAGTCATGAAGTTTTAAACTCTTTAGTCATGAAGGATCGCTAATTTATATATAAATATTTATATTGACTCCTATGTGTGTATATAGAAATGTAACAATTTAAACTTTTCTTTCTTTTTTTTTTCTTATTAGAAATAACCAAAAGATTGCAATTACGACAGAAAAATTCTTAAAATGTAACATGTCATTTAGTTCATTGCTCTCATAATAAAAGGCACAAAAATTATTGCGCGTGCTTATTTTTTTGTTTGTTTACATTCATGCTTTACAAGCTGTTTGATAGATTACCAAGTTGAACATAAAATTAGATTTATTTTTTTTTATCCCTGGAAAGTTTCACCAGATTTTGTTTCCTGAAACTATTAAATTAATTCATATTTTAATTTGCTGGTAAATGAACTTCAAAATTAAATTGTTTCATCTTATAAAAAAAAAAATTAAATGATTTATTTAACAAAAATACGAAAAATTACTCTTTTATTTATGATTGATAATCAGGATCAAAATAACAATTTGATTACATTAATATTTTAATTACATTAATTTAAATTTATTTTTACTTCCATTATAAAGCATGGAGTTAAGAGAAATTATAATCACAGTATTGGAGGAAGATGAAAGTACTTAATCATGATTAATTCTCTAATTCATAAGATATTTCCATAATAGTTTATTATTTTTTTTTTTACTTGAATTTTAAACTTCGAAAGTAATACAATCTTCTTACAAAATCTACTTTCAATAATTTATTTTAAAATATATTCTGCATTTTAAAAATGTAAATTATATTTCATATATATTTTGAGATTTATTTCATAATTATTATATTTTTTAATATCTTTTTCATAAGAATAAAATGACTTTTAAATATTCAGAATTTTTACCATTTGTTATTTATATATGTGAGGGACCGAAAAGTAATAAATGTTTTTCGCCATAAAAAAAATGATTTATAAAAATCTTAAATGCTAGTCAGCAAAATAACTTTCGTCATTTCCCAACACTTTCTGCCAGCATAAAGGTAATTGCTCAATTCCCTATCTTAAAAGGCCTTCAATTTTTCATTGGAAAGATTTCAAAGTGCAATTTCACTTCCTCAACATTGTTAAATATTTTACCTCTTAATGTATGCATTAATGATCTGGTGGTAATCCAATAGCACAAGATCTAGTGAATAGAGAAGGTGAGGTAAAACAACACCTCTTTAACTGAAAAATAAAATTAGTACTTGTGTTATTGCAACCGTATTGGTGACATTATATGAAACAGAGCACATGGTTACCAATGGGCTTGATTCGTGAAGTCACATGATAAAAACAAACACGTGTTTTCCATTGAATTCAAAACAAACATTAAACTAATTGTACTTTTTCTATTTGTAAGACTTGGATAAAATTTCATATTTGGGTAAAGAGATGTTTAAATATTAGGGAAAAAAATTTCTTCAAAAAGATTTTTTTAAATTAAAAAAAAGTCATATTTTATGCTTATACTTTTAAATAAAATGCATTTTGTATACATATGTACTTTTTAAGAGAAAGTTTCTGCAAAGAGCAAAACTTGGCAACACTGGAGTGCGTGAACTGATTAGTTGGAAACACAAGATAGTTTTTATCGTGTGACTATGACGTCACATGAGTTTTTGAATTGATTGGCTAGAATCACGTGGCTTTCACTATCATGTGACTATGATGTCACATAAATCAACCTCATTCAGTGCATACAACACATTTGAAATCGAGGTTACCACCTTTGCGAGTTGTCTTGAACATTGGCATCGTTGCGATAGTATACAAGTACCATAAAATTTATAATCAAACTTGAACTTGACAAAACTTCAGTTTCATCATAGCTGTGTCTAGACTTAAACTGACTGTGAATGACCCCTTGAAGAAATTTTGATTACTATTTGGTCTCCCTATATAAAATCAGTTGATGCTTTTCAATTTTGCTGGCACAGGCAATAAAGTCACCAAATGGAATAAATCTTTTACCACACCATTTTCAAAACAAGCTGTAGCCTTTTCTTATCAGTAACATCTTTTTCTTAATACATCAAAAATGGATGAAAAACCAATGAAAATTTTAAATTTGGCCAGAAAAGTGAAAGAATCTGTTTGTCGTTGCCAATAAAGTCTACTTGACGAGATTTGCATCGGCAAAATGGGAAAAGTACCATGTAATTTAACTTTACACCTTAAATAAATAGATCTATTACTGATATATATATCTTTTTCTTTTCATTTTAGTGTACTTACGTAGCAGTAGATGATGGCTTAGTTTAGTTTGACTTTAACTTTTTGCTCACTTTGGAAACTTATTAAAACATTAAAAAAAGTAAAACGACAAAAAAATTTGAGAGTTGTTTGCTACTCAGCAAACATATTGTGAAAAAAAATTGATAATGGTAAATTTATCATCAAAAATGTATGATCATGCAAATGGAGATAAATACTTATATATATACTTCTGTGAAAAAAAACCTGAAGTAATCATTTGTTTTTTAAAATAATGCTTTCATGTATTTATTTTTTTGCCAGTGTTCTTTAGAAGATATGGTTGTGGATGAACAAAATGGTTATAACGAGGTTAGTAAAAATATAAATTTTGCATTAATTTTAATTAATTATTCATGCAATATAATAATTTTCTGTCATTGAACTTTTGGTTTTGGGAATGCATATTCAGGTATTCCTGTCTGTTAAATTTGTGTATTTCTGAAATTTCCTGATTTTTAAAATGTTTTTAAATCTAATGTACTGTGTCTTTTGATGTTTTTGAAACTTAAGCATAATTATTAAAAACATTTAAATTATAAGGTTATTAAGCTTTATCAATTTATAATTTTATATATTTATTTTTTGATTTAACTGTATAATTCAATCATTAAATACAACCTCTGACAATAAAGTTTGATGAATAGTCCTGTATCATTAACATAGATGAAATATTAATGAAAGTTACCTTACTGTACTTTTCTCTCAAAATAGTCACCTCCCGTAACTATGCACAACTGAGATCTGCTATATATGTCCTGGAAACTTTGCAAGAAGTCTTCTTTTGGAATGGAGTTCAAAAACCTCCCTTCACGTTTCGTTGAATGGTGGGAATATTGTCAATATCGATAACACATTTTTCATGCCTCTAAATTCTGGGTAGCAATTTGTCGCAGGGATTCGCGGTTAATCTGCCATTCATCAGCTATCATACACATAGTTAGTTGACAATCTTTAGTGAAAAATTTCTTCACTTTCTCGATGTTTTGTCACTCGCGGAGGTCGCTAGTCTTCCGCTACGGGAGTTGTCAGAAACACTTTCCCTGCTTTTCGAAAACGGGCAAACCACTTGTACAAACACTTCATGGACGGTGTTTGATCTTCATAAACATGTATCAGCATCGCATAAGTTTCTTTTGGTGTCTTGCCAAGTTTAAAAAAAATTTTAAATTGATCTTTTGTTTATTTTCCTATTATTGGTTAAGAATTGACATACTAAACGAGCACTTTGTAAAGAAAGTCTTACGCTGAACACAAATAAGTCTCAACTGAACCATGGTGGGGGGCAGATGGTCAACACCTGCTGCTATGCATGTGCAGCGTTTTTATTCGCCAGTGTTGCCAGATCGGCTGTTCGGACTTCATTCACCAAACTTTATTGTCAGAGGTTGTATTTTTAATAGCAAACACAGTTTTAAATTTGAATGACCTAGTGATTAAAATAAAATTTAGAACATTGTGCTGTTCCATTATACAATGATTACTTCCAGTTCTCTGTCAGATGAAAACTCTCGATTAGTATTAACTTTGATATAATGTACCAAAAAAAAAATTCCATGGGCTTCAAATCTGGACTTTTGACTTGGTCATAACAAAACAATAACTTTTTGAAAACATTTCTGTGTGGGAGGGAGAGGATTTAGATATGAGAAAAAGTATTCCTATTAAAATATTCAATATCACCAACACTAACATATTAATGTCACCGCAACTAAATTTGCACCATGCAAATCGGGCCATTTTTCACCAAAATCTGACAGATTTCTTTAAAAAATAAAACAGTCTTTTTGTTTTGGCATGGCACAACTTGCGTGGTGTAAGTTTTGCTGCTGTGATGCTTATATGCAAGTACAGTACCACCTAATAAAGTCCTAACTAGTATTGGATAATCATGTATCATAGTTTGATATTGTGCAAAAAATAATTGCATAATCAATTATGACATGCTTTCTAAACCATTATTGATCCTCCTACCATTTGTCAACTGAAGCATTCTTTCAGTTCCTTCCTAAAGTTACTCTAATAGTGTCTTGAGACCAAGGCTAGATTTCTTTTAATCAGAAAATATGATCTAATTCTACTAATAATTCTATAATATATTTTTAGTCTATTTCAGTCTTTCTTCTCAATAATATTTCAGTATCTTTAGTGCTCTTCATTTTCATAAATCTTGTATTGGAGTATGATTTAAAATTATTCCAACCTGTGATGTAAATTTTTTTTTTTGCTGAAAATTTTATCGATTATTCTATGTTAAAATCATTTTCCTTCTAGATTGTTTTGTTTTTGTTTGATTCATCTTTTCTAATTATGACATTGTAAAGAGAAACTTTAAAATGCTCCATTAACATAATTATATATATATTTCTCTTGCAGATTTATCAGTACACTTATAAAGTAATTTTCAGACTTCACACTTAAATAACACTTTACCCAGTAGAATATCTACATAAATGGTGGATAATACAATCAAAGCTTGAACTTTTTTCTTTTCATGAAATACTAATGTATTTTTTACAGATTTTGATAAGATGTATAATATGTCAGTTTTCTCGTATGGTTTTAGTTTAATTGACATCTTACTTAACTTTTAGAAAAGCAAATAGATTTTAATAAAAATAATGAATTCTTGAAGTTGTTATTTTTATAGGAAATACCTCGGCTCATTAATGGTTTTATAATTTTAATATACTAACATGTACATGTTCATGTTTAGCACAACAAGGAAGGTACAGAATTGACTAGTGAAACTCTTCGGGAAATTGAATTGAAAAATGTAGCAAAAGCAGGACACCCAAAAGCTAATCCTGGACAGTTCTGTATAATCAAAGTTCTTGGACAGGGATCTTTTGGAAAGGTATGTTTCTATAGAAGTAAGTTAGTTAAATTTATTACATATCAACACCATTTTTATGTACTTTATTTCTGCATATTCCAACTGCCTGCTCTTCTGTTATCAAGTAAATAGTTTATTAATCCATTCTTGCAAATCATTTCAAGTGATTAGTAGTAATATGAATTTTATTAAACTACAATGAGAATTATTGAAGTTAACAGATGATGTTTATATATTATGCATTGATGTTTTACTTGCATTAAAAATATTCTGTTATATTGTTCATACTTTCTAATTTTGAATTAATTTAGAACAAGACTAAAAAAATTATTACTAATTATTTTATAATTAATGAAAACCATGAATGGAGGGAGGGATTAGAATATTAAAGTGATTTTTCTCATTTTCTTTTAGGCTTCTTTAAAATTCAGTGCTAATACAATTTTTTGTAATACAGCATTAAAGTTTAACTTTGCTTCCTTTAATCTGTTCATGTAATTTTTTAGCGGTGGTACGCATATACATTATGAACATTTTTTATGTGTATCATGCAATCCATATTGTTATATATTAGGTTGGGGAAAAAGAAATCCATTATTTTTTCGGTAAATGGCTGTAGTGTCGATATCTCATGAAGTATCTATCAAACAATTTCAAATTTATGCTCATTGTCAAGATGACATTTCACACTAAAAACATTATTTTGTTTTTTTTTGTTTGGTCCATTCGGTTGTGAGTTACAGGGTGTTAGAAATAGAAGCCAACCAAGAGAAAATTCAGTCCTTTTTACAGTTTTTCTTTGATAAAGGCGAAAATGCAAGCCAGGCGGCTGAAATTGTGAATGGTGTTTGTGGTGCCGATACTGTAACAGCTAATTCCATGCAATTTTGGTTTCGTCGATTCCATTCAGGTATTTTTGATAAAGATGCAATTCTTACAGGCAAGCCCATCGTCGAAAATGTCGATAAAATCGCAGAAATAATCGAAATTGACTGGCATGTTAGTAGTCATAGCATTGCCCAGGAGCTAAAGATCAACCGTAAAATAGTTTTAAGCCATTTGCGCAAAGTTAGATTCAAAAAGAAGCTCGATGTTTGGGTGCCCCACCAATTAACACCAAAAAACATGATGGATCAAATTTCCATCTGTCAAGCCTTGGCCAAGCAGAATGAAATTGACCCATTTCTTAAACTGATGCTGACTGGGGATGAGAAATGGGTCACATACTACAATATTGTGCAAAAAGGATCGTGGTCAAAGTGCAGTGAAGCATCTCAAATGGTGGCCAAACCAGGACTAACGTCCAGGAAGGTTCTGCTGTGTATTTGGTGGGACTGGAAAGGAATCATTTATTAAGAGTTGCTTCTGCATGGCCAAACACTAAATTCAAATCTCTACTGTCAACAACTGGACTGTTTAAAGCTAGCAATTGACCAGAATGGGCCAACAGAAGAGATGTTGTGTTCCATCGGGATAATGCCAGGCCACACACTTCTGTAGTGACTCGCCAGAACCTCTGGGAGCTTGGTTGGGAAGTTTTAATGCATCCACCATATAGTTCGGACTTGGCACCAAGCGATTACCACCTTTTTCTGGCATTGCAAAACTTTCTGAGTGATAAGAAATTGGGATCAAGAGAAGATTGTGAAAATCGATTACTAGATGTTTTCACCAATAAGGACGAAGACTTCTATGAGATAGACATTATGAAGCTACCTTTAAAATGGCAACAAATTATACAACAAAACGGTGCATATTTGGCATATTTGACCCAAAATGGACAATCGGAAGCATGTTAAATAAAGTCTTGATTTTCATGCAAAAATAATGGATTTCTTTTTCCCTAACCTAATATATTTAATTATCACTATAATTATTATATCTTCATTTTTTTTTTAAATAAAAAATTGTGTGTAAAAAGGTATATTTTCAAATATTTTATTTTTTCAACACTGGACATACTTTGCTTCATTTTAGTGTTGTTGCTGATAATAGTTTAGTTCAACCTATGCTTGTTTCGGATAGCTTTTATCTGCTTTAGTTTTTCAATATAAGTTAAGGTTAATTTTATACCTGCCAACGTTTACGCTTTGTGTGTATAATTTGTTTTTCAGCCTTTCTTTATACTTTTATACCTAGATCATTGTTTTTTGTCAATATATTCATAAATACATTTGAAAAATTTGATTGGTAACAATTGATACTTTCATTTATCTATATTTTTATATTTAGTTCAATTATTTTAAAATGAATTGTTTTTTTAGGTTTTTCTTGTGAGAAAACTTGTTGGTCCTGATGCTAATACTTTATATGCAATGAAAGTGTTAAAAAAGGCTTCGTTAAAAGGTATGGGCCATTATTATTTGTACTATATTTTATAAATAATTTTATATATGAATACTAGAGCTATATGCATTGAATGTGCATCTTAGAAATGTTCTTCATAATTCATTACTTAGTTGATTTTTCTTCCTATACACAGTTAGAGACAGAGCTCGAACAAAATATGAAAGAGATATATTAGTTGATGTTCATCATCCTTTCATTGTAAAGTTACATTATGGTAAGATTTTCTATATTTAGTAATAATTATAAATATATAAATTATTCATATAATAATTAGGATACATAAAATTAAGACTAGTATCTTTGATAATTTGCAAAACACTGTTCATTTTTGAAAAATGTTTTCTGAGTGAAAAATAATTCAATCAACATGTTTTTCATATGGTTAAAATTCATGAAGTTTTTAAAGATTTAAACTTTTAATGTTTTTTGTTATACCAAACTCAACATATGGATGCATAGTGTGTGTGTGTGTGTGTGTGTTTTTTTTAGCAGCTAACTATTATTTTCTTGCATCCTTTTACATTTTAGCTATTAAATATCTGAACTTTTTTTTAAATTTTTAAAAATCCTGTTGTAGTTAGGCCTATCATTTGTACGATTTTTTTACTTGAATTCTCGATTCAGTGAACCTGTAGGTCAATAACTACAATTTTTTTTTCTTCTTATTGTTGATTGATTTATATTTTTGTTTTAGTGAAATTAAGCTTGGCACCGAAAAAGGGTAAAATACATTTTTTAAAAATCCTGCTTATACACTTTTTTTAAATATATATATATATATTTTCTGATAGCTTATTTCTTGTGATTAATTTCAAATGCTTAGGTTTTATTTCATTATACTTAATTTGCTTGATTTTTAAAGACATTTTTCTATAGTAATTCTTATATCTAATGCTTTTAAGTATTTATAAACCTATATTGAGAATGTAGATTTTTATAAATAAACTTTTTTATTGGTTTAGCTATTTCAGCAGTGCAATTTATATAATTTAACTTCCTTTTCCTCTGCATGTAAATTGCTTTTAAAAAAGTAGACTAATTCTTTAATTTGGAATGTGATTATATAATTATCCTTTTTTTCTTTCTTTCTCCCAGCATTTCAGACTGAAGGAAAGCTATATTTGATATTAGATTTTTTAAAGTGTGGTGATCTATTTTCGAGGCTCAGTAAAGAAGTAAGTATAAATCAAAGTTTTATTTTTCTTCATTTTGTTTTGAATACTTTGGTTTACTAAAGCTGTTTTCCCCCATTAAGTACTTGTTTTGTTATATTTCATTGTATGAAATTTTGAAATTGCTAATTTAATTTGTCTAAAATTTTTGGAAGAAAAACACTATTTGATATATAATAATTAATATATTTGGTTATCTCTTTTAAGAATATACTATAAATGTGTGTAACGAAATTGGTTTTAATTTTCTGTTTAACTTTCTGTTAAAAAAATAAAATGTATAAAATTAAAATTCATAATGTGCTGTCTTACCCCCACCCCTTCCCTCCCATGGATTTTAAATTCTGCATGCCACTTTCTTACATAAAAATGGAGTAAAGTGAAATGCTTTT
This sequence comes from Trichonephila inaurata madagascariensis, assembly GCA_019973955.1. NCBI lineage: Eukaryota > Metazoa > Arthropoda > Arachnida > Araneae > Nephilidae > Trichonephila > Trichonephila inaurata. The sequence continues at coordinate 104,432 of BMAV01006148.1, read as the reverse complement.
AATTTATGTCTAATGCTTTTAGAGTTGCTAAAATTACTAAATGAAAAAATTCAATATTTCCTCTACATGTAATGATAGAATTATTTTGTACTCTTAAAATTAGGTTATGTTTACTGAAGATGATGTTAAGTTTTATTTGGCTGAATTAGTGTTGGCTTTGGAGCATTTGCATAATTTAGGAATCATATATAGGGATTTAAAGCCTGAAAAGTAAGTTTTTAAAATATTTGATGTATATATTTTTATTTTAAAAGAAAATATTAATAAAAAAAAAAACTTTATATTAATGTATTGTGTATGGATATATATTCATAAATAAAATTCCGTCTTGCACTGAATAATATTTTTTCAAAATACTGCGTACAGCTAATTTTTTTTTTATGAGAACTTTTGTAAATATAATAAATAACAATTTTATTTTTTAATCTAACTTATTTTTTAAGAATGATTTAATGAATTGTAATAAGGGAAAAAATATATGAATTTGTCTCCCCCCTCCCCTCTTGTCTTAACCTTTTTACATGTCATTGTAGCATACTCTTAGGTGAAGATGGTCACATATGCCTTACTGATTTTGGATTATGCAAGGAATCATTAAATAATGAAAAAGCATTTTCATTTTGTGGTACAGTAGAATATATGGCTCCTGAAGTTGTAAATCGGAAAGGTCATACAACAGCTGCTGATTGGTGGTCTTTTGGAGTATTAATGGTACGTCTGTAATTTTTTCAGTTTTGAAAAAAAAATTCCTTAAAATCTTTTAAATTCTAGGCTATATGGGTAATTTTAAACATAATCTGCTAAAAAATGTATAAAAATCATAAAATAATAATTTTAATATTAAAAACTTAAATGCATTTAACCTTTTATTTACATGTGATGTGATTTCTGGCAAGAATTGAGCTGCTTATAATGAATTTTTTCAACCAAGTTTCAGAGTAACATTTTCAGTTTATTTAAAGTTTATTCATACTCTGATTTTTAAATATTATTAGGGTTTATTTTAATATATTTTGTTCTTAATATAGAAATTCTACAAAATGATTTTTACTTCAATTTTAATTTAAAATTAGTTGTAATGTTAAATTAAAAACTTTAAAATGAATTACTTTCTTTAACTGTTTAGTTATATTATTAGTAAACAATATTTTTCTCTAATGATTTTCCCATTTAAATTTTTGTAACTTATGAACTACTGAAGAAGTTAAAAGATATGAATGTATTTCAGCTTATCTTGTGATCTTTCATTTGAACAGAGAACTTAAAGTAAGAGGTACTTGTTCTAAATTCTATGCTGAAAAGCACCTTATTATCCCATCCCCAGTTTTCTTAACTATATTGTAATTCTTGAATGCTTTTAAAAAATGTTTGCTTTAGTAATTTGAGTTTGTTTTTGCACATCTATTACCTTCACAACTCATTCGCATGATCTAACGGTTAAAATATTTCTTTTGATCCATTGTCTTTTCAAGACTTTTGACTGAAAAAAAAACCCCTTTTTTCCCCCTTAGTGTTTATCGTTGAATTCCTTGGTTACACTTTATACTGGGATACATGTTCGAATATTTAATTTTTTTGCTTGAATGTATTAGGTATTGAAAACTTCCATAAATATTAAAATTTTATGTATCTTTCCTTTCAGTTGTGCTACTTCCCAAAAATATTCTTTCTAAAATTTTAGGGAAATATTAATGTGAGAGTTATATAGTTTGATTAATTTGAATATTATAATTGATAAATTTTGCAAAAGTGAGACTTGTCTTTGGAGAAATAATTATCATGGGAATATAGCAAAAAGTAAAAGAAATCATTTCAACAATTAATTATTTGCAAGCTTGAATTGGGGTAAATTTGGAATCTAATTACAAAAATTAAGTAGTAGAAATTTGAAAGCTTTTTCTTTTAAATTTGTATATATTATAAAAAATTATATATGAAAATATTGTTTCTACTATTAGTTTATAAACATAGAATGCCTCAATGAAATATTCATATATTTATGTATATTATCATATGCATATGAATATATACCTAAATACGAATAACACATTAGTATGCATGATTGTAAAAAAGGAACTTTAAACAACTTTGGTGATAGAAAATTGTGAATTTTGACTCTGCATGCAACTTTGATATAAATAATTAAGTATAGATTGAAGATGTCATTTTTTTCTCCTCCTGAGATTTCATATTGGCTATTTGTTCCAGCCTTTCCTTTTCTTTTTCATGTGACTATTTCTTTATTTTTATTTTTCAATTCAAGTATTGGAATTTACAAAAAAAGTTTATTTATACTTATTTCATTTTAGTTTGAGATGTTGACTGGATCTCTTCCTTTCCGTTCTTCTAATAAAAAAGAAACCATGAACCAAATTTTAAGGTAATTTCAATTAAAAAATGTTGTACATTTTTAAAACTATTGTCTATAATTTTAAATTATAAGTACAGAAAAAATTGCATATTTAAGTGGATAAATTGACTCCCTTTTGGTGTTTTGTAAAATAATGCAGAATTAATTTTTACATTGTAATGAGTTATGCTTACATTTTTATCTTCATTATGTTTCTATATTGCTACTTTCACCATATTGTAGATCGTGTTTATGAGATGTTTTGCTGTTAAACATATTTTTTTGTTTAGGTATTCAGCATGTTTGATTGTATTAACTATTACTTATTTATTATGGTCATATTGATTATTTTCTTCCTTTAGAGCTCGGTTACAGATGCCTCAATACCTTAGTGAACCTGCTCAGAGTTTATTGCGTTGCCTGTTTAAACGAAATCCTGAAAATAGATTAGGTAATTTTTTTTTTAAATTATCAACAACTAATGCAAATAAGTTATATTATGGCATAATAACCCTTATTATTTTTCCCCTATAGCTTCTAGTCATGAAATTAGACATCATTGCTTTTTCACTTCAATCAATTTTGAAAAACTATACAGAAAAGAGATCCAACCACCTTTTATACCAACTGTTCCACATTACTTACTTGAAAATACAATTCCTAGAGAAGTTGAAGGTATACATATTACCTATATTTAATCTTGACTTGTATCATACTTTGTTTAATTATCTAATTAGTTAAATTTCTGATAGATAATGTATTAAAGAATTGTACTTTGTTAATCTTATTTAAAATTTCAAAATTATGTGATAAAAATATCCAGTACTTGCATTTAATCCACATCAACAATCAACAAAAATTAACTGCATGTTGATGATAATCATCAAGTTTTATGAGATAAGATTATATCAAATAGATTGTCGTAAGGACATCATTAAACATTTTCCAATGTGAAAAATAAATAAAAGTATAAAATTTGGTAAAATATGTCAAAAGTTGGCTGAATTTTGCCTTTGACAAGTATGAATACTTAAATACCAATTTTTCTCTTTAAAATTCTTTTATCACATGTTTAAATTACTTTTTATTTCAAATTAACAGTTGAGTTTAACTTTTAGTTTTGGTTAAAAAACTAAGATTTATTATAGGTCTATGTTAAAGGTATCAGCCAAAATGTTTTTTATTGTTGTGCAGTCAATTTTTTTAAAACCCTTCTGTAAAAAATCCTTCCTGTATAAAATGTGCTGGATTTTAGTAACTATATATATTTATAAAATTATTTAAATTATAGAATGTTACAAAAATTTTGATAAGTTTTGGTTTTGTTTTGAAAAGTAAGTTGGGACTTTTTAATGTTGTAAAATTTATTGAAGTAGCATTCTTTTTATTATTATCCTACTAACTTGTGTTGTTAGAATTGAAATAGAATTTTTCTGCTATTCATTTTGTTGGTTTCTTGTATAATTACGTGTATAATTTTTTATTTATGACAATTTTGAAAAGATAAGAATGTTAAAGGTAAAACTTGCTTGCATAATGTTTTTTGCAGTTTCTCTTTTTAGGAAAAAAAAACATTTAACTGTTGCTATTCCTTTGTAGGTTTTTTGTCCAATTGTAATAAATTTATAATACTTTCTTCAGCCATCAGTGAAAAGCTTACAAACTAATGTCTCATTTAATGTAGCATTTATTTACTGTAACTGTTACAGTATTTGTGATATAAAAATACTTATTATTGGGGGTAACAGAATTCTTATTCCTATTTTTTGCTTTTTTTCTAATACTGTATATACCGTATTAGATTCTAAGCTCCACCCTGACTCATTTTTGTGAAAAATTAAAAAAATAGTGTAGAATGAGGTGTCTGATGGGTAGAATTTCGTAAATCCGATATTAGCAAAATTTTAAATAATTAAAACAGTAGAACTAATAGGAAGTGAATAATTTATTTTATCTGTATTAAAAACTTTTAAACACTTAAATGAATTTGTAATAGTTCTAAAACTAATAGTATCGTGCTTAATTTTTCTGATCCAATAAATATGTCCGCCTTCGATTATAAGCCATAGCTGGTTTTCAATAGCAGTAATGTTGGGAAAAAGAGTGTGGCTTAGATTTGAATAAGTAAGGTATATGTGGTTTAATTTTTATAATTCCTTTTCATTTCTTATTTTATATAATTGAAATATTCATTATGTATATTTTTTCCTTTTCTCTATAATTGCTTTTTGTAAAATGAAACATTTAATTATTACTCAATCTAAATTGAAATATATTTATGAGGTTTTCTGGTTTGTTCAATATTTATATAAACTGAAATAATACAGAGTTGATATATATTAAATATTTTGTTAGTATATACTGTGATAGGATTTTAAAATTTATAATCTATTTTTCAAAAAGTTTGTGTGACTTGCATGTTTTTGTTTTTCATATGATAGATTCACCCGGTATACCTCCCAGTGCTACAGCTCATGAAACTTTCAGAGGTTTTAGTTATATTGCAACAAGTCTATACGATAAGGATGCAGTTTCTACAGTTTGCTCTCGGGTAATATGCTTCAAGGACAATAATATTTGAACATGTTTAAAAACATATTTAAAAGAAAATATTAATTTTGTGCATAAATTTGCCTTTAATGCCAAAATTAGGGTGGGTCTCTTGAACCCTTTTGTGAATGGTGATTTAAATTTTGTATTAATATCTGTATTTTTTCTTGATTTTTGTTTTTTTTTTTTTTTTTTTGTGTGTGTGTGTATTTAAAATTTTAGCATGCATTACTTATTTTGACTAAAGTAAAGTGATATATTTAGAATTGCTGTTAAATATTGTATAGACCTCTTATGATGAATATTGAAAACAAATGTGATAAAGGATATATTTTGTCCTACATGTTTTTATCCTTGTAAAGAAAGACTGTGTTAAAGAAAATTTGCATACCGCTGTGGAGTTAAAAATGAGTAGAGGAACTACTTTTGTGTTTTTCTTTTGAATAATTTTTTTCGTTTAAAGTAATGTTGATTATGGTTCTTAACTTGCATTTTGTTGATTGTAATAAGCTGTTTGTTGGTATTGTATTAGAACAATAAGGATGAGCTTATGTACCAATGACATTTCATTTAACAATAACGATTTATTTAGTAAATTTTATTTAAAGAGAAAAATTATATTATGCGTTAGAATTTTGATGTATGATTTTTTTATAAGGGAGACGTACAAATTAGGATATATCTGCTGTGTAATTAAATTAATAAAAAAAAAAATTGTGAATGCATTTTTAAATTTTTTTTTTACTATATATCTTATATTTTTCTGTATAAATAAAGTGTTGAGAACTTTTATAAGCTTCATGAGTTTGAGGCTAGTACTGCTGAAGACCCACAGTGTAGAGAAGCTGATGTATGTTATATCTGTTGGAGCTCAAAGGTCCCCCAGTGGTGTGGTGTGGAAATTAGGAGAGAGGGTTCCATCTTAGGTCTTGTCCTAGTCACTTGGCCAGGGTTCAAAATTATGAGGTCCATTGCCAAACGCCATCGTATAGCTGATGAAGGTGATGTTAATATTCACTCATTCAGAAATATATGGTATGAGAATTTATTAGGTTGCAATTTCTGAAAAGTGCTGTAATTGTAATAAATATTTGCATTAATAAAAGCAAGGAGTTTTAGATAGACTAAAGCTTATTTTTAATGCAAGAAATATTACATATTTTAAAGTAAAATTTCAATATTAGGTTTTGCCAGAAACTTTAATCTTGTATTCAAGAATTTACATTTTAACATTTTTTAAAAAACCATTTTATAGAGATAACATTTTGCTATTCCAATACATATTGGAATTTTTTTCTTGGTGTATATGTTTTAGAATCTTATTTATTATTTTTTAAATTTTCAGTTAATATTTTGCATAAAATTTGTATGTTTGAATATATTTTCTCGTTATTAATTTAAATATTTTTATTTTAGAGTGATCTTGGCTTAAAGAAAAATTTTTATAAGGAATATAAATTATCGGATGTGCTAGGGTTTGGATCGTATTCTGTAGTTAGAAAATGTTTCCATATAGCTTCAGGAAAAGCGTTTGCAGTTAAAGTATGTATTAAGTTGTGCTATTTAGTAAGAATTAATTATTATAAGCTGTGTATATATATATAATTTTTCTTTGTTCATTTTATGTACATTTTAATTTTTCATTAGCTATTTAATATTTGGTACCTGAACTTTTGTATCCAGTTTAATGTAATGCTCAATTTTTTTAAAAAATTTAATTCTTTGAAATTTTTTATTTTAAATAGTGTAATGTAATAAATAGTATTAGTGTAGTGTTAGTAAGCTCAAATCTTGCATAATTTCTTACTTTTAATGGTTAATATTTAAAAAATGTATTTTAAATTTATGATTTAAGTTTAAATCATAGAATTTGATTCATAATTTTTTTATTAATATTATGTAAAGTTAGTTTAAATGTTGCATATAAAATAAGTTTAAATTATGGGAATTTCGGTAATTAATCTGTGGTCAATTATACATTTCTCAAAAGGCTATAAATGAGTGTTTATATAAATTTTTCTTTTTTTTCCCCTTACCTTTATTTATAGAGAAATTTTCAATATTTTAAATGAAATTAAGTATATGCAATGTTTATATGTAAGCATATATGCAGTGGAATCCTCAGTTACTATAATTTTCAAAATCATTAATTATGAATCCTCCAAACATGGTTAAAATAAAGTTTTTTTTTTTAAGCGTGTTCTCTAATTTATACCATCACTCTTGGATGTTCACTAAATTCACCTACTCAAATATTTAAGATTAATTTGAAGTGAATGAATGAATATTTCCATTGGATTAACTTAACTCCTATATGACTTGTCCAAGATGTTAAAATAAATATGACAAATTTGTGTGAACTCAGGCTTACATATATTAAAGATTATTAGATTGTGATAAGTCTGTTTTATCCTTAATTCATAGAATTCATTTTAAACTTTTCTTAAATTTGAGTTTATGTTAGCTAACCCACCTTTTTCATCCTAGTTTATTGAATTGTCAACTTTGTATGGGAGTATTTTTCACATAAATATTAAACTCAAAAGTGCCACTTCTCGGGACAAAAATCTGAATACTGGACAACCACCACCATGTATTAAGATGTTAAGAGTTTACTTAGTTTAAAGGATTTATTTCTTTTTTGACAGTCTTGCAATATATATATATATAATGTAAGGAATTATGATTATACTGAAAAGTTAAATAAGTGAAGATTGAATAATTCAATTATCTAAATTTATATTAGAATTTCAGTTTAGACCAGAATATCACACACCTGATAATGCTGTTAAAATCAAGGCTTCAAACTGTAATTTTTTTGTTCTGCCAAAAATAACTGTTTTCGTTTCAGTTCCGAATAAATTTTTATTTTCTGTATATTCTTATTTGTACTAAAAATATAATTCTGTCAGTGACAAAAAAATGTAAATCTATCAAAATTTGGAAGATTTTATTCGTTTTTAATTGCTACACAATGTGAATTGGTACATTTTACAATCATGTATGATATGAATGGTGAACAAAGAATGCATTGTTATCCATTATCAAAATTAAATTTGACAACTAGGTTCATGATTCTGGTTTGTCTATCTAAACAGTTCATACAAACATCTGTAGATAATTGCATGCTGAGATGCAAAATAATATATAATTCAGACTGATATTTTCCTTAAAAAATCATCTATACTTCTGACACATTCAACTGAATTAATTCTGCCTTCTACAAGTAGTTTCAAGCGAAACAAACAGAAAAGTACCAGTGAACATGGAAACATGAAATAGAGAAGCATTGTATATATGTAATGATAAAATAATTGATGTTAAATTCAAGAATATTGATAAGTTGGTTGCAATAAAAAAATGGCTGAAAATATTTTGAACCGGTATAAACAGATATTTTTTTGATTCGGTTCCGGTTCAACGCCCTGGTAACCATTGTTTAGTACATTTCCTGACATGTTTAGTTCTTGTAAACCTGCCATGATGGATTTTTCTGTACCTCTGTTGTGACAAAAATTAAGATTTTAATATTTGTACAAGTCTTATGAGAAGACTAAATTTTCTTTTGAAAATTAAATAAAGAAATTTGATTTTAATGTGTTTATTTTATTTATTTTGTCTTCTAAATTTACACCAGAATATAAAGTGCATGTTTGGACTAAAGCATTTCCCCCCCTCCTTTTTTTTTGCTTTCTTTTTAATGCTAATCAGTTTGTATCAATCCATTGGAAGGTAATCTTAAATATATTCTGAATATATAAAGGCCACACAGATTTAATTTTCATGGTAATTAAAGTTCTTTCTTCATTTTCAAATGCTATTCATTACATACACAGGTCGTGGATATTACTTAATTTGCATTTAAACATATTTTGATTTGATTTTTTTTATACTGTATCTTATCTGTTAAATTTCCCCTTCCAGATATTGAAAACTGGTGTACATGATTGCTCAGAAGAAATTGAAATACTTTCCAGGCATGGAAAACATCCAAATATTGTTACTTTGTATGATGTGAGTAATTTTGATCAATTTTTCATTAATATATATGGTTATTTTATTGGTTTTTAAAAAGTCGATTTTTTTTTTAAGTTTTAAGAGATATTACTTCTTAAAGAGTTAAAGTAGTATCCAATTGGATTACTTGAATATTAAAAAATGTTATACTTCACTAATTTTCAGTATATTTTATCAACAAATGGCTGATTATTCTGTTAAATTACTTAAAACCTAACAAGATAATGTAGCATTTTACAATTTAGTAGTACCTAGTATTGTTGGTTTGCTTGTCTAAGTATTACTTTTGCATATAAAAAACATTGTTGTTGCCCAAGCAAAGGTCTTTTTTTTTCCTTTAATGAATAAATAATCCTCTTAATGAAACAATATTTTATGAATTTTAAAGGATAAGCTTTGATAATCTTGAAATTTTATGTGTGTACATTTCTCAATTTCTGTACTTTCTTTGGTGGTAATGTATATAAATATTACATTTATTAATATTTTTTTTTTGTTTTACAGAGGAGAGTTTAGCCTATTTAACTGTTTCAAATTAAAAATTTATGTTCCAAATTTTATTTAAGAATTATAATTTTCATATCTGTACAAATCGATTTACTATAGAATTTTCTGCTGGAATGCTTTATAAAATGTCTTGCAAAAAAAATACTTGATTAGTATATTGTATTAAGCAAAATGGTATTTCTTTCTCCTTAAATTTCCTATCTGACAAGACTTTCTGATTCAATTAATTTGTCTTGTAAATTATCAATATTGTTAAAAGTCTGTAATTATCTTTATTTTGGATTTTCTGTCCTTGTTGACTTCTATTTTAAATAGAGTTAATGTTTATGTATTTCTTTCCCTCAGTTGTAAACTATAGTTATAATTATGAATGAAAATCCATTTGGGGCAAATATTCTCACTTTTCCTAGCTGTAAAACTGGAAACTTCATTTCATTCCTTGCAAAAACTGATATTTTCATATGGAATGGAATTGTTTATTAATTCATTAATTTTTCTTTTCTTAATAATATCAAATTTAACCATTTATTCATGTTGAAAAAATATAATAACATGGCACTATGTTCACACCTTTGTATCTTTTCTGCATATAGCTAGAGACCATTTTGCATACCGGGAATGGGTATGATAGGTTGAGAAATTCAATTTAAATAAATATTTCAAAGCTAATTTGTACTTCATGTGCTAAAAATTGTTTATAAGATAGATAAATTTTGATCTTCTGTTGCTGATAGTCTTGGTGAAAGTTTTATCCCCTATCCCAAAGCAGATTACTAAGAACATCTTATACACTTTGATTTTAGATCATTGAATGTGTTGAGCGTTCAACTATTCATTAAGTTGTACATTTTTTCCATTTTATGTTAAATTTAGACATTTGAAGATGATGAATATATCTACCTAGTGATGGAATTATTGCAAGGAGGGGAATTATTAGATAGAATACAAAAATATGAATCATTTTCTGAAAGAGAAGCCAGTGCTATACTTGAAGTCATAATGGGTGCTATAAAATATTTACATGACAGTGGGGTAAGAATTTTATTTTTAAGCTTATTAAACTTTTAGCTTTTTGTAGATTTCACTCTAATTTTGTGAAATTTTATCAAGTTTTGTAATGCTGAATCATTTTTATTCTTAACCCTTTATCTACTGCATTATGATTTACTGCTGTTTTTTTCATGCAATTTTTTTTTTAATCACTACATTAAAAATTAAGGGATATACATAAACAAAATACTCAACTTTGGGAAGTTTAATTCATTAGAGCTGATTAATTAAAGATATTTAACTGTAAAATTAATTATATACACTGTTCACTTAAAATAATCAAATCATTTCCTAAGGTCTTCAGTAACATACCAAAAAAATAAGACACTTACCTTTTTGATATTAACTATTTTTTCGGAACAAAAATGACAACCTTCGCAATCTGGTGAAAGCGCAGTCAGCTGAAAATGCAATTTTTGCTATAAAACTATTCTCATGTCCCACTAAAATGCTCATAGAACCTGTGCTGCCATATATCTTGGAAGAGTGGATTTAAAAGAATATTCCTGCTAAGTATTGTCAGAGTATTCGTAAAAATGTTTATTCTATGTAATTTTAAAGTGTGTGGTACTTATAAGTACTGTTGGTAGATAAAGGTTTAAAGAAAAATCTAAAATCTAGGTTTCATTCAGATATCACTTTAAAAATTTCTATGAAGAACAGAAATATGTCAGGTACATTAATTGCTAATATATTTTGAATTTATAAACAAAAATTCTTAAGAATGTTATTTTATAAAATATTTATAGATAAGTTTGAAATACTATTATAATTTTCTAGACTAATGCTGTGCTAACTTCTCTGATTTAAAAGAAAAGGGGGTTGTGTTTGAAAATGATTATGAAAACTTGGAAATAATGGTGCTAGTTTGATATCATGGGGCATGACGCCAAGCAGCGCTTGTTGTTGCTGGAATGGAATCAAAGTTGGCGGCTTAGTGGTATCAAATCATCAGGAATATAATTTTAAAAAATTCTTTTGAAATATATTTCAAAAGAAGAATATAGGAAGAGATTAAGAGTAACCAAGATCAATCAATAAATAATGAATAACAATATAATATAATAAAGTTATGCATAGTAATAATATTATGCAGTATATAATAATCTTATAATTTAATAGTAATTATATATATAATAATTATAATATATAATAATCATATTTAGTTTAATAGTAATTATTAAAAAAAGGAAATCATCATATTGTATTATAAAAATTATTCATAAGAATACTCGTGTAACATAATAATTATGAATAAAGAACATAATATTCATAAATAAATGTAATAAAAAATCATTATAAATATCTAATATACGATTATTACATATATAATAATTGTATATATAAATTATATTATTAATAAAATAATTACAATTAATATATTAACATTAATAATGAATATCAATTAAAAAGTACTGGAAACTTGTAATATTCCAAAAACATCAAGGTAACCATATTGTAATGTTATCGCCCATCTTGGCGAACATAAACAACAACTTGGCATGTGCCCCGTGATGTCAAACTAGTTCCGAAAATTTTTTAGAAATGTGATGTTAATTCAAAGAAAATAAATGGAAAATTAAAATAGATGTATCAAGATGTACCCATTGGTTGCCTTCATTGATAGAAAAAATATATTTTTCTCGTATAAGCATTTTTTAAAAAAAAAAAAAAGTTTCGAAAAAAGTATTAACTTTGAATTAAAGTTTTCAAATGTTTTTCCTGAATTTCATGTTTGTGTTTTTTGGAGACTAGAAAACTTTCTTTTATACAAAACATTCTTCTTTCCCATGATATTATCTTGCAATATGATTTTAAAATCACTCCTTTCATGTACCTAACAATAATATTCATTTTGGATGCAAATTGCACATGAATCTCTGAAGGTAACTTTGAGGTTTTATAGAAGTAGGTATTTTGGTTTTCTTGAAGCTTTTTAGAATCACTGTTTTAAGTTTATGATAAGTAAACAATTCCTGTGATACAAAATCTTGTAACTTACTTTCTCACCTAAAACAATTAAAAAGGGTTTTGATTCTAACTCATTGTGTACATTTTTCATTTTAAAAGATTTCTCTAAAGACTGAAGAAACAAATTAAATTATTCTACTCTTGATGGAACAAGAATAATTGTTTTAACATTCTTGATTAAATTTTAAAAATTGTAATTGTATCAGGAAAGTGCATTCTTTTATTTCTAACTAGGCAAGCTTGGATTTTTCAAGCTGTAGATTTATCCCTTCTGCTTTTGATTTCTTCTAAAACAAACTTGCTTATGCTTTCAACTAAATTTTAATCTTGTTTTACATTATACTGTTTTGAATTAGATTTCTTTAAATCACTGTTCCGGATCATTTTTCTTAATGACACTTTTAAACTCATTTTTTAAAAAAATTTTTATCTTGGGTATACCATAATGTTTTGTATAGTAGAAAACATTTAAGAAAAATTAAAAATTGCATTGAATTTTATTTATGAAGAAAAATGTGAATTTGAAGTTGTGGCTTGCAAATCAAATTTTTATTTAAGTGTGAAATTATAAAAGTGTTGTGATTATAATTGTTAAAAATTCTGTTGTATCTTTTGTACTGACAAGACCATGAGAAAATTTATGTGCTTTAAATTAAAATAAATTTTATTTTTATAATATAAAACTTAAATGTATACTGTCCAGAGGCACACACAAGGGGGGGCAGACCCCCCCAAGCCCTTGATTTTTTTCAGACTGGTTATAATTCTAAGTATATAATACGTAAAATTTAATTAAATATTTGTTATTAAGGATTAATTTTATTAATTAATGCTAATTATTTATTCAATAATTAGTTTTTTGCTGTGTTTTGTTCCTGAAAATCGACAAAATCAAAAATAGCATGATACAAGAATGATGAACTTTCAACCTCGGACCCCTGAAAAATTCCTGTGTGCTCTACTGATACTGTCTTATGCATAACAAAGATGTAAATTCAAAAACCCCAATCTCAGAATTTGGCAGCATTTGCTTGAAAATAAAAATGGGATATTTAACACCTGGTGTTCAATACCTTTACTAATACCTTTACTAATAATTCAGCTTCATTGTACAGATTTAATTTTTCAGTTCTTCAATAGTAAAATAAGTAACCTGTACACATCACTAAGATACAAATTTTTTTAAATAGATTAAAAAATTTTCACCTGTTAAAGGTTTTTTGAGAAAATTGACTAAATCTTATTTTACAGATACAAATTTAAGAATAAAACGTTCTTTCTGAAGTAGTTGCCTAATAAATTGATAATATTATGTTTTGTTTTTAAATTTTTGATATTCTTACTAAAATATATTACACTTACTAAAATATAAAATAAATTCGGTTTGATATCCGGGGTAATAGTGCCAAGTTGTTGTTTTTGTTCGCCAAGATGGGTGATAACATTACAATATGGTTACCTTGATATTTTTATCGTCTGTTGATGTGGTTGCCATGGGGATAACATTTATTAGAAATAACTTTTATTGGTTTTTTCCTGCGGTAACCCTATTAATTTCAGATGATTTCTTTAAAAATTTAACCATTTTCAGTCTAATTGTTCAATGTTATGCTTTTAATTATCCCTGTAAATCGTTTATTTTACGTTTTAAAAATGTTTCTTTTTTTTACGTTCTTTTGTCGATGAAATTCGTTGAAGGAACTTGCACTGCAAGTTTTATATTGCAAGCTTTCAGTACTTTGTAATTGATATTCATTATTAATTTTAACATATATTATGCAATTATTTTATTAATAATGTCATATAAAAATGCAATTATTACTATATGTAATAATCATATAATATTTGTTTCTTATAATTATTTCTTTAATATTTATTTATAAATATTACATATTTTGTTATTTATTTATAATTAATATTGTTATTTATTTATAATTAATATTGTTATTTATTTATAATTAATATTGTTATTTATTTATAATTATTATGTAATTTATTTATAACTATTTTTGTTTTATTTATAGCTATTCTTATGTATTTATTTATAATTGTGTTATGAGTATTCTTATGGATTCATTTTTTTACAGTACGATGATTATTCTTTTTTACTATTAAATTATATCACATTATTATTATTTCTAATAATTGTTATTAAATTGTACTATGTGAATATTATATATAATTACGATAAAATTATAAGATTATTAAATGCTACTTATAATACTATTATTAGTACATGTTACTTTTTATTATATTGATATTCATTATTTATTGATTGATCTAAGTTATGCTCAATCTTTTCCTACTTCTTTCATTTGAAATACATTCAATGTATTTCAAAGCAATTCTTTAAAATTATTGTGTATCATTAAATTACTGCTAGGCTGCCATATTGGATTCCATTCCAGCAACAAGAAGCGTTGCTTGAACTTGGTATAAACTATATTGTATAAAATACAAGGTGTGAAAATTAAATTCCTGGAATGCACATGCTCCAGCCATTAGGATTGGTGTGAAGGAGTGGGAATGGAATATAGTTGACCTTGATCTTTCTTGTGCTGGTGGCACATTATTCCTTCCCTCTATCTAGTTCAGTTTGTTTTTCATCCTTGTTTGAGAAAGACGTTGTTGTGTCGAAGTGCTGCGATCATGATAAACATAAAAACCAAGCTGCAGATAAATTTGAAATTCCAACTGAATGTTTTAAATTGTTAAAGGAGTGTTTGGAGATAATTGCGTGTCACATAGTCAAATTTTTGAATGGCACAAATTATTTTCGGAAGATCACGAGGTTGCTGAAGATGATAAACATTCTTGTCCATCTGTGACATCAAAAACAGGCAATGCTCATCATTTTTGTTCGATATTAGTGGGATCGTCATGATTTAATGGGTTCCTCAAGGCCAAATGGTAAAACAGCAGTACAATGCTGAAGTCCTGAGAAAGTTTAGAGAAAGTGCAAGATCTGTAGATTAACAACACATGGATTTTGCCCCAAGACAACTCCTTGGTGTACACTATGTTCTCTGTAAAACAGTTCTTGTTGGACAAACACATCTGTGCTCAAGCATCCACCATACTCGCACCACACATCTTCTACTTGTTTCTTAAAGGGAAAAATACATTGATGGGAACATTTTCAATCTGTAGAAGAGGTGAAAGTAAAAATAGCACACTTACTGAAGGTGATGACTCCTAAGAGCCACAATATTGCTGTGAATGGTGGAAAGCTCATGTACAGCTATGTATTGATAGGGAAGGGGGGAAGAGTATGTTAGGGGATTAAAAGGTATTTACGCATTGTTTTCAATGTCTTAATTTTTAAGACTAGTCTTGTTATTTGTCACAATAGTATCTACCACAATGTTACATTCTTATACAGTTTAACCATTATTAAGTTGAGACAGTATTAACTGCAAGTAAAATATTCAGAGGACTTCTGTTCACTAAAAATAAAAGGCACCCAATTAAAGTTTTGTATTTATACTTTTTTGATTAAATCAGTTTCAGCCATTTCAGATTCTTTAATTTTAGCTGGAAAACTGGAATTCATTTTGAATGAAAGATTAAAATTATTATGGAATAATTCAGAAAATTTCTGTTTTATTTTATTTACATAAGTATTTTGAAGAAATTAAGTATAAGAAAATGAATTATTTTGCCCATTTCTTTAACATCTAGTTTTGTTTTTAAGAATAAAATTTAGAAGTCAATAAATTTTTTTTTCTAAATACTACTATATCATCAACATACACTAATATTACAATTAGTATTTTTCAATTTATACACACAATTTGCTTTACATATTTTCTCAATTTCAAAGTTTGATCTAACAATATTCCATTGCCATCCATTTTGGTGTAGCCTTAAATTGCCTTTTCAGCAAACATACTTTTTGTTCATTGCATTCAACAAATTCAACTCATTATTCTATAAATAATTTAATTTAAATTTCCTTACAAATATGCCTTTTTTTAATCAATTTGTGAATGAAACCAACCTAAATATGTGAAATTAATACAATAAATAAAAATTCTATTCTGTTAAAAGTTAAAATATATGCTAAAATCTTTCATATGGCATGATTTATATAATTATTATTTTTTATCATATTGTAGATTCATATCATAAAATAGAATTTAAAATTTTGTACGTTCTTTTAATATACATATCCCTTTTCATGTAAATAATTTTATTTGTTGCTACAAAGAAAATGTCTCCCCCCCTGCTCCCGTCCCCTAGATTTTAACTGGACACTGGTTCTGTATTTTTATGGCTTATTTTCGTAATTTAAGCATTGTATTAATTGGTTTTTAATTCTTTTTTTTAATTCTAGAAAAAAGGTGAATAAGTTATCCACAATAAGTTAATATTTAGTTTTTCATTTTTGTATGTGTTTGAATTGTTTGCAAAAAAAATTGGTGTATGTTTTGTTTTATTGAGTTTTGTGTATAACAAAATAAATTATTGTGAATTTCCAGGTTGTTCATCGTGATTTGAAACCATCAAACATATTATATTCTGGTTCAACTTTTGATCCTCTGACATTACGCATCTGTGACTTTGGATTTGCTAAGCAAATGAAGGCAGAGAATGGGTTATTAATGACACCATGCTATACTGCCCATTTTGCTGCTCCTGAAGTTTTGAAAAGACAAGGTTATGATGAAGCTTGTGACATTTGGAGTTTGGGTGTATTATTGTGTACATTACTAACAGGGTAAGTTTTAATTTACTTTGTTTTAAGCAGTAGTCTTCCAACTGTGTTTGATGAAGTTCTAAGAGTCAAACCCTGGGGATTTTTTAGTCAAAATTCAAAAAGAAAGTTATGTTTAAGAAAGAAATTAATGTTCTCTGAAGTTTGTGTGACCATGAACACACAAAGCAATGTTTCCTAACATGCGTCACACATCCCACAGAGTTAACTTTAAAACAGTGGTGGAAGTAGAAAATGTGGACAGCCTTTCTTATAAGAGTAATTTCCTGCAACTTTTACTTTGCATGTGCAGTTAGTTCAAGACCATTACAGATTACAAGATATTATACTAAGCAGATATTGGCCTCAACAAAAGTGTTAAAGCACACTCTTGTTTTGACATGCTTAAGGACAAATAAAAATAATGGGATAAAATTACCTGAAAAAACCCCTTTCTTTTAAAAATAATAGTGAGAATCTTGTAGAAATTTCACCTTTTAACTATTTATTTAGCTTCCTGCATTTACAGATATGATAAAAATTTGAGAATCTTCATTCAATGTTTAATTAACAAAGGATAATTTCATCTTCATTTTTAAATTCTTTTAGATTTAATGCACAATTATTTTAATAATTGTGAAAGATAAACTAAAAAAAAAATTTCATTGGATTTGCTTTTATTACTATATATATATATATATATATATATATACACCAGGTGTATCCTTATCAAATGAAATTATTGCTAACAGATGTCGTCATGCGTATATGTAAACAATACGAAACCATGACGTGATTTTTTATAGTTTGACCTTTGATACCTATGTTTAGTTTACATTTAGACGAGTTTCGACGTGCATTGTATTTTTTTACTGTGTTGAAAATGTCGAATTTTATGCCATCCAACCATGATTTGCAGACAGCATTAATTTTTTGTTACCATCTGAAGAAAAATGCTGCTGAATCGCATCAAATGCTTGTAGAAGCATACGGTGGCAATGATCTGAGCCGTGCGCCGTGCTACAGGTGGTTTGAAAAGTTTCAAAATGGTTATTTCGATGTGAGAAACGAGGAGCGTGGCAGACTAGCAAAAAAATTTGAAGATTCTGAATTGCAAGCATTACTCAATGAAGATGATGGCCAAACCCGCACACAAGAACAACTTGCAGAACAATTGAATGTTGACCAGAGCGCTGTTTCCCGTCGTTTCAAAGCAATGGGCAAGATAATAAAGGTCGGTAGATGGGTACCACATGAGTTAACGGACCGTCAACAGGAGAGCCGAAAAATCGTGTGCGAAATGTTGCTTGCCCGCTACAAACACAAGTCATATCTCCATCGTATTGTGACTGGCGATGAAAAATGGATTTATTTTGAGAATCCCAAGCGTAATCGATCATATGTTGACCCTAGACAGCCGTCCAAATTGACCGCAGGGTCAGATCGCTTCATCCGCAAGACAATGCTGTGTATTTTCTGGGATCAGGAGGGACCAATCTATTATGAGCTTCTCCAACCCGGCGAAACCGTTAATACTGATCGCTACAAGCAACAATTACTTAATTTGAATGATTCTATACTCAAAAAACGTGAGCAATACAAGAAACAGCAGCACAAAGTGATTTTCCTTGATCACAACGCACCTAGCCACCGTGTTAAACCGACCGAGGACATCGTTAAGGCGCTCGGCTGGGAGCCCTTAGCACATGCTGCTTATTCGCCAGACTTGGCTCCTTCCGATTACCACCTATTTGAATCATTGGGACACGCATTGGCTGACCAGCGCTTCACTTCTTACGAAAACGTCAAATCTTGGCTTGATGACTGGCTGTGGCCTCAAAAGACCGATTATTTTTTTGGCATGGTATTCACAAATTGCCCAAAAACGGATAAATGTGTAACTAGTGATGGATATTATTTCGAATAAAGAAATATAAACAGTTTTCCTAAATTTATTGTGTTTCTTTTTAAAATAATTGTCTTGTTTCATATGCATACACCTGGTATATATAATTACCTCTTCATTTTATATAATATGTATCAGTTTCTTAAGTTATTTTTATATCGATCAACATACTTAAGTGTATGTTTTCTTAGCTTAAATCAGGCATGTGAAACTCGTATGATATAGGTCACAGGTTCTTTTTGTATTAAGCTGAGGGCCACATGTTTTTAATGTTAAAAAAAAAAATTAATAGATATCTTCGAAATAAATGTACGCATTTTGTTTAAAAATAGCAAAAAAAGAGTATAATTAAAAAAAAAAACATTTAGCAAATTTGATTCATCTTATTCTGCATTGGTTTGTTATTTTATTATATAGTATTGCATGCTAATTTATTGCCGGGACCTCGAATTTGACACTTCTGTCTTAAATGCTTCCTTTTTGATTATCATTGTTATTCAAGGAACTTACGAAAACAGTTCTTCAGCCACTTATAAAGTCCTGTAGCAGTTCATTTTAAATGTAAAATATTAATGAGCTTTAGAGAGCATTCATGATTTATTTAAAATTACGATTCTGATAACAATAGCTATACTTGAAATAAAAAGAAGCTATATTTATTGTAGTTTTACTCTTTGGCATTAGTAATAAATGAGCAACTCTTATTGTTAAATATTTAATTTATACATTGCTTCAAACTGTCAGCTAATTTTCAAAGAAAGTATGTTAATGTTCTTTTTAAGAAATATTTTTCTTTTTATTGTGTAAAAATAAATGAGAATTAACGAGATTTTTCTATTTTATTTTTGAATTTTTACGAGTCCTTATTGTATAAGACTATATATTTGTGAAAAACTTGCATATATTCTTTTTGTTATAGATGCTATTACCAATAAAAGATTTATTTATGTAATACCTTCTTGGTTAATATCTTTTGCACAGGCAATTTGAATTAATATTTAATTTGTAATCTAATAATTATGTCTGCTAAAACTAAAGAACTTTAAAAAAAAATTTTAAGCATAGTATAACATTCTGTAGCTTACTAATAAAATTTATCACGATGCATATTGCAAAATATAATACAAGAATTAGAAAATTAATTGCAATTAGATTCAGAGGAACTGATTGAAAATCTTTTGGAAACAAAGATGGATTCAAAGAATAAAACTATTTCAGTTTTCTTTAAAATTTGATGTTTTTAATCCAATATGAATTTCTTTTAAATATGTGGGAAAATTTTTCTGGAGGGTGATTAAGTAGATATTTGTTTGAATATGCAGTGATGTGTCAAATTTTTAATCACTTTTTGCAATTAATGCAAATATAAAATACTGCAGAATTTCTATTTTAATATTTTACTAAAAACATTTTGAAAGCTTAAGAGCATAGATGAGTGGTTCTTAGTGTTTTGCAGAACACCAGTGCTTTGAAAATTAAAAGGAAGTCTGTGTTTTATTTTGCAATAAATATGTACCGTTTTACTGAATGATTGTGTTTAGCAAATATCTTATAAAAATGTAATTTTCCATGATTGTGAAGAGTTTAAGAATTGTTGGTTTGTACATTGAAGCAAAATTTGTAACAATAACAGGTTCCTATCTCTGACAATATTTAAAATCTTCAAAAGGCAGCAATAAGAAGTGCTAGAAAAAGCACTTAAAGTTTTACTTTTACAGAACAAATGCCAAAAAATATGAATATTGTCTTTTGGTTGTTCTTAGTTATATAATTATTTAAGTGATAGGAATGTAAAATGCATTACAAAAAGAAAAGTATCATAAAACACAATTTATAAAGTAGAGAAGTGATTTCGAACACAATAGGATTGTGAGACATTATTAAAAAAAGTAGCAAGATTGTATAATTTTATGATATTGTTAGAAAATTAAGCATATATATAAGGATATTAATTTATAACCTAAACGATTCTATTTCCCATTTAATACTTTCTCAAGAAAGATTATTCAACCTTCATATCTTGATTCCATCTATGGTTTTGTCCATACTTTCTCATTAAGAGATGATTTAGCAGTTATTGTAATAAATATACAATCCTACTCAATCAGACACGATTGGTGTTTGTTTGCTTCATATTGAGGTTGTTGAAAGCTGTCTTGGTGATTGAATAGAAAAAACTTTCCTAAAATGTCTCTTTATGCTTCCTTCCTAATGTTACATATATATACTTAATCTGCATTTAAGTTGAATTTTTAGAATGGACAAGTGATTAAAAATTGTTGAATTTTAAACAAGAGTAAATATCAATGATGTGTTGGCCTTGTATGCGCCCAAGTTTGCGCTTTCAACCCTGGACAAAGTCGGATTTTCATGGTGCAGAAAATAAACAGCATCCATATCACATGATTATACAGCATGTTAAAGATTTTTAGGGTATCTGTTTGGCTTGGTTGTTCTCTGTAAAATTCCTAGCATGATTTCACATCATCAGAGCTCAAGTGACTCTCTCTGAAAAAGAAACTAGGTATCAAAATTACAATGCAGTAATTAGTATCCACCTATATGGTACTGAATTAAAAAGAAATGCCAGCTCTCAGAGACTGTATTAGGTTTGCAATTGTAAAATACCAGTTTGCAGCTCCATTTAAAGGGTGGGAAAAACATTTGTACAGTTGAAGCAAAATTGTTGTTGGGCTCCAACTAAAGAATAATATCAGGAATATAATTTCAGTTACACCACATATTAAACTTGCTCATTGCTACATGCTTGTGGTAAAAGTAATACTGAAGGGCTTTTTAAATGATGCTGAGAGAATGATAAATTTTATAAAATCAAGAAAATTAATTTTAAGATTATTTGCTTTATGATGTAAAGAGTTGACTATCAAGCCCAAAAGTCAGATAGTTATCAAAAAAGAAATCTTGAACAGACTTTTTGAGTTAAATGATAAAGTCGGATTATTTTTTAATAAAGTTTTGACTGTGCTCCAAAATGTGGTGAACTATGGTTTTTAGACTTGTGTTTATCATTCTGAATGAAATATAATATATACTTTCAAGAACTGAATATGCATATTATGGGAGGAACAATGAATGCATTGGTTATAAAATTTATGTGGTCATCATGTGTTACAAAAAATGTCCATTGATTTGCAAAGTTCAACAAAGTTTTCTAATGGAAAATGAATGAATTTAGATAATAGTGTTAAAAATTGGATAATGGAATATTTATATATCTTAATGGGGAGGAGGAAAAATTATATGCGGAGGGAGAACTAGGTATGAATAGATTAATAATCCATCAGAGTACTATATAATAAATTGGAAGGCTTGCCAATGAAAAGAGAGGCAACAACTTTTAGACTCATCAATAAATTCAACATTAAAATCTGAACTTAAGCAAGTATAGCTGCTAAATTTTTGGTTGCAAATTTATGTAGTTTCTCCATTCTGCTATAACTTTTTTACACTATTCGGAATATATTTAAGTGAAACCTTCCTTGGTGTATGCGACAACAAAAAATAGACACAAACTACATACACAAAGGAAATGGGATGACAGATTACTTCAATACAGCTAGACTTCAACAATTTAAGATTTAAAAAAAAATACAAGCACATCCTCTCTCTCTATATATAATACAATACTTAATTGCCTTTATTGAATTCCTACTTTTAATTCACTCTCCCTATATATCTATATCTTCAAATTTTCAATCATTAGTAAAATGTTTTCATCCTTTCAAGTTCAAATACATTATTTTAAACTTGTATTGGATAATACTTGATGTTAATACAGTTTTTTTCCAATATTAATTCATTAATTAAATTAACTAAAATAAAATTTTCTTTTTTGATGTGAGTGGGAATTTAGTTTTTTTTGTATTACTTGTATAAAGTACCTATATAACACAGGGATTTACTTTAAATATATTTTAAGATTCTTCTTAGGGTGAGATGGGTTTTCCCGAAAGCACCAAATCGTTCCAATAGTTCTGTGAGGCAATGAAGTGTGAAAACCACTACCTTAGAATGTTATTTTTCTAAAAGTAATGGAATGCATTTAAAATAATTTAAGATATTAACTTTTATTTTTTATTGAAATATTCAAATTTAAACAGTTTGTTCTGTTTCATACAGTATTGCTTATTGTTATAATGAATGCTTTTTAAATATTTACTTGAATTTAACATGGATAAATAAAGTATAATTTTATAGAATATTTATGTAAATTATTATTGAAACAAATGTATTTTTCTCATTAATGTTATTTAAAAAATTTTTGAAATTTTTTCTCCCATTTTTTCAAAAACATTTCTCAGTTTTGTTCAAATTTACTTTTAGTAACAATTTAACTTTTTGTTTATTTTGTTTTTTGTTTAAACTGAAAATTTATATCTATGTGAATTGTTCAAGAGAAAGTCAAAAAGTAAAGAGGGACTTTGCAATATCTCTTTCCAAGGCTTGGCAGAAGCTCTAGTATCAAGTGCTGAATGAGGGCAGCAACACTTCTATGCAACATATCATTAGTCTTTCCTCATAGTTAATAGAGTGTAGAATGTTCAACAGGCAGCTCCACTGTCAATCTGCATCCCGGAGGGAAGGACTGTGATTCACTTTTCGTTTGTGGAAGGTGCGAAACCTGTGGATATTATTCCTTGCATGCAAGAGCTGTATGGGGACAGATATTTATCACAAAACAAGATCTACAAATAGATAGAGTGCTTCATACAGGGAAGAACTTCTTCATACGACGATGAAAGATTGGGCAGTCCTTTGACATCAACTATTAAAGGTTGTTGTCATTGAAGGTATAGTGATGGAAGGAATGACTAGTATCCAATGCAGGTATCACACCTTTCGCAAACAAAATGCAGATCACTGCCCTCCTTTCCTCCTTGGTGCAGATCGACGAAGGACCTGCTGTGTTGAATACTACACTCCAATGATTACGAGGAAAGAAGAGTGACATGTTGTATGAAGTGTTGCCAACTACCCCTCATTCAGTGCTGGATACTAACACTATTGCCAAACCTTGGGAAAGAGAAATTACTAAAGTTTCTTTACTTTTTGACTTCCCTTCATGTATTCAGTGTTATCTTATGTGCATATTCCAAGGGTTTAATGGTGGGATAGATTATATTAATTAGAATAGAATTATTTATTTTTGTAC
This sequence comes from Trichonephila inaurata madagascariensis, assembly GCA_019973955.1. NCBI lineage: Eukaryota > Metazoa > Arthropoda > Arachnida > Araneae > Nephilidae > Trichonephila > Trichonephila inaurata. Next base: position 80,212 of record BMAV01006148.1, on the reverse strand, counting down.
AGAATTCTTGTTTACATTAGTATTATAAGAGTATTGATATCTTATTGACTGTGCATTATACTTTGAATATTGACAATGGATATAGTTTGGCTGTTCTCGTGAGATTAATTTCGCTCTGTTTATAAAAATGTCAAGTATTAAATATAGTAATAAATTGTTTTAACAGCACTTTGCAAAAGAATTTTAATACCTAACACGAGGTTGATCTTTGAAGATCATAAATGAGGCTAGGGAAACATGAAATTTCAATAAAAACGTATCTTCATTGACATTAATAATCTAATAATTTTAAAGTTGTTTTCATCAATATGTATCCCAGATATTTTAATATTTTCATCTTCCAATTCAAATGTAGTAGTTTTTTGGCTAAGCATCTTATCAAATTGAATTTGTTACTTCCGGTAGCAATCAACGCAGAAAGGAAAATTTCACTGCATTTGTTTTCATAGTAGTTTACTTGGACTGATTTTGCATATAATGTTAAAATTTTATGAGATGGATTTTGGGTTTGTAACTAGGAAACCTTCAAATATCAGATTTAATAATGTGTGACCAAATTATATAAACAAAGGGTTCTGGCTGATATTGGAGACCATTTCATTGATGATGGTTTCAGCTGAACTTGCCACTAAATTAGATGATTATAAAAATTGCCAAATGAATACTAAAATGAAGTCTCCATTCTAAACTCATGATAGAAAAACTTATTAGATTTAAAGAAAATCGCAAGATGCATCCTTCAAGCCACTGAATGGAAGAAATAATTACATATATTGAAAGAAAATCATTCCTAATAATAACAGTGCATTAATACAGTTAAATATTTAAAATGTTTTTATTTGTAGGTCACTATTAATCTTGAATGTAAAATTATATTTATTGCCAATACTAAAAGTATGGACCAATCAGTATTCAACGGGCCATCAGTAGTCCTAATGATGTTTGAAATGTAGTATAATATGAAAATTTATTTTTATCCTTCATGTTGTTCAAATTTGTTAATGTACTTCATAGAGAATGTCTTTAAATTCTTCATTGGAATATTTTTGCCTCAATTAATGTTTAAAATTTTTAAAATCATTAAATTGAAAAAAATGTGTTTTATTCCATGGATATTACCACTTTTAGGATGTCACCTTTTGTATATGGACCAGATGAGGATATAAAAAAGATTTTAGAACGATTAGAATCTGGAAGAATAGATATGGATACTGAAATTTGGAAACGCATATCTATGGTAGCAAAGGTATGCATGAATAATTTTATTTTTTAGCTTAAATATCCAAGTACATCTTTCTGTGTAGATAAATGATCACTTTTTAAAATGTTTTTAAGTGTTAAGTTCTTTTAGTTAATTCTATATAACTAATCATATTAGTGTATTGCATTTCGCTATAAGTGTAATGTATAATTTCTTGTTTCGTTATTTTAAGAAGTTATTTAACCATTGAAGCCCAGTGGCTTAGAGGTAGCATATCACACTTCCGCTACACAGGTCCGGGGCTCAAATCCCGGCAAGGTCGATTCAGCCTTTCATCCCTTCAGTGGATCAATAAAATAAGTACCAAGTTTGCCTGGGATATAAACACTGGGGGTTTTGCATCAGATTAACCAGACATCTGCTAATGCACCTGAGTGCCCAAGGTCGCATATACTGAGATGGGCACAATAGGCCCTGATGCCATTGATTTTAAGTTATTTAACCATTAATTATGTACTAAATTGCTGTAGTTCTAACTTGATGCTAAACAATATGCGAGAAAATAGCAAGATGGTAGTACAATCTAGAATAGTACAATGCAAAAGTAAACTCTTACACTTAAAATAGATTGCTAGGTTAAATATAGTTCCATGGCATTAACCTTCCCTTTTATTTGCTGTTACTAGGTCAAAATAATAGTAGAAAAAATGCCATTTAAAAAAAATTATACTAGGATTAATTTATAAAATTTTAAATTCCCATAATTCTACAATTCTGAAAAGTAACATTTAAAATATGTAATAAATTTAAAAGTACTGAAATTAGTTTGTAAAAGAATCTATTGTAAAATCCGGCGTATAACGCACACTTTGAACATAAAAAATAAGATCGACAATTGAGGGTGCGCGTTATATGCCGGGTACAAAAGCGATAGCTTTAAAAATAACAAAAAGGATGAGCATAAAAAAAAATTTACTTCTAGATGTGTATCGAAACACTGTTTATTTAAAGGAAACAACTTGTCTTATGAAAAAGAACAGTTGTAGTTCTAGAAGTATACTATTTTTTCAAAAGTCTGGGATAATACCTCGAATAAATGACTTCAAAACAAAAGAGCTATGTATACACATATTTCAGATTTCTTCATTAAAAAGGGGGGTGTAAAAGTATACGGCAAATATACCTAAAAATTAAGAAAAATAGCATGAAAATATAGGTGCACGTTATACGCCGTATTTTACGGTAATTGCTAATAACCAAAAGTAAAAGTATGCAAACTTTTCTCTAAAAATTCAAAACTGTATATGAGCATATATTATATGTAAACAATAATCAATTTCATTAATTGCTATTCATATGTAATTAAACTACCTTTTTTATTACCATTATAATTACTGTTTTATTACCATTTAATGTATAACATGTTTTATTGATATTGTGTATTTTCCTTCTGCAGGATCTGGTTATGAAGATGCTAGATTTAAATCCTAAAAATAGATATAGTGCTGCAGATGTTCTCAATCATGAGTTTATACGTTCTAGATTTCTTCTACCCAATACAAGATTAAAGCTTAAAGACATGCATGCTGTTAAGGTAGATACATAAAATAGCTTGTTTCTCCCCACCCCTTTTATTTCCTGTTTTTTTTCTTTTTTGAAGTACATATGAAAAATAATTTTTGTTAATGTTATTGCTTAAGTCCTAGAAGATTTTATTCAGATCTAAGTTTCAGATTTAAATAAATTTCCTTAAAGTTTTTTTTTTTTATTTGGAGCGAAAATTATATAAGAAAACTTATAGCATACGAATATGGCTTGAGTATCTTGGATATAATCATCATGAATGAGCAAGTTGAAATTCTGCTTATTAAGTTTTAGCACTGTTTCCCTATAAAATCACATGACTTTTTTTTATAAATCTTGTGAAGAATAGAAGCAAATGTGTTTTTGAGAGGAAAACTTTTCATATCTCCCATTTTTCCTGAATTTAAAGTTGAGAATATAAGAATTATTAAACATTATATATAAGAATTATTATATATATATAAAACATCCTTTTTAGTTTTTAAAGAAATATTTCAATGTATTGCATTTTAAATAACTAAGTTTTAAATGTACTTTCATATTATATGACCATGCATAGTAAAAATCAGGATTAGAATTTTTTAAAAAAATATTGATGTATATTTTTATAAGCTCTAAATTTTGTTTGTTAATTTGTTCATTGTTTGTGTATAGGTTGCAGTTAACATCACCTTTCAGGCAATGAATATTTCACCTCGTTCTCCAAAGCTATTACCTGTTGAAGCATCTGATCTTGCTCGAAGAAGAAAGGTTAGGAAAACGGGTCTAGCCAAGTAAAAGCTGTCATTTGTCTTCCAATCTATTGCTGTTTTTATTTCACTGTTTATTTAAAAAGCAAAGCAATAATTTATTTTATTTATTTTTTTTTTAAAGTTTCATGTTCTATATCTTAATGGAGGAAATTTTTATTTAGCATTGGAAGTATCTTAAGATCATATTTTATGTGTATACTTAATACATTCCAATGTGTAGTGTCAGAGTTAATACAACAATGCTTTTATTTACCTTGATGTTTTTAATCTTGGTGACTTTTATCTACTTATATGTTAAAATGTATACTTTTTTTTTTCTACTTAGAAATGAGGATCAAAGTTTGATTTTAATTGCTAACGTTCTTAATTTTTTAATTTTAGGGTTTATTTTTGTGTATTTTTATTTTGTCATATTGAACTGCTCAACATTTTATTTGCATTTACTTCGTATGTTGAGGAAGAAAAATGTTTTTTAGAATTCCAAAACAAATTACGTAAAGAAGTTTTTTTAAATTTGCGTATGGGATTCTTTAAAATATTAGTTGAATAATCTGTAATACTTAAATAGGCAATTTTTATTGTCTAAATGTAGAAATGTAATTTTATTGACCTGTTGATTTTATTAAAATTGTTTCAATTATTTATGAAGATAGGGAAAATAAAATGTAGTGTATGAATAAAAAAAAAATTATCTATTTTCTTAACTATCTTTTCTTGCCACTGTTATATAAAAATGAAGCAATAGATGTAACAAAATTTAATATATTTATCTATTTTATACACATGTTATTCATTACATGTACATTACAAAGTATTGTTGACATACTTCTTACTCTAAAGAATATTTTGCTTAAATGTAAAAATTTATCAATGTAATTTGCCAAAATATTGCATATAAAAAAGATTTTAAATATCTAAACAACTATTTTCTATAAAGATCTATAAAATAATCAAAATGTCTCTCTCCTAAACTACGAAAATATGCAAGTGTTCACACGTACAAATGAACTATAATTATACATTATTTGTATAGTTATTAGTTTCAAGTCATGAACTTTTATTCCAATATCTGTGTTAAAAACTGTCCTTTTTAATATACTTAATTTCATGTAATTTTACATTGTCATGCATATAACTGAGATTATTTTCTTGTACCAAAGTAAAAGGAAGTATTTATACAAAAGAATGACCTTCCATATATAAATTCAAAGTACATTGTTTAACAATATTGTGTACAAAAAGGCTTTGTGCTATTTTTATATAAAAAAAATGATCAATTCTATAGCTATTAATATACAAAAAGTAAGAATTGGAGGGTGGTGATTATATACAAAATGTCTACTTAAGTCATTTTAGACTGAATTGTTTTTATAAAATTCTCTTAAAGAGAAAATTATGCATTTTATATTTGAAATTTGTGATAATTTTTTAAACATTAAATTGAGTGTTGTATGAACTGGGGAAAAAATCCATCCAGGTAAATTCATTCTAAGCAGCAAGATTATTATACATACAAAAATTTTCAAATTGTTTGAAAAATAAGGCAACACTTGTCTACATATTTAAAGAGGTTACATATCAATTAAATGATTAAGTTTTCAAATTTATGCAGTAATTGAATCCATTTGGCTGTTTTCTAGTATTTTTGTGAACCAATTGATGTTTTTTACTGTACATATTGTATAAATCAGTATATTCATACTTTTGATTAATTTTTGACCATATTTTCTACAAAAATTAAGTATAATTGTTGGGATTATTGCTAAAAATATCACCCGTGCAAATTATACTGATTCATAGTAATTTAGATTATAGTATTGAAATTATATTTATTATAAGTCTGTGATAGCTCAGTCTTAATAGTTTTAGGGCTGCATATATATATATATAGAAAGAGGCATTAAATATTAGTCTCTTTTTAGAATTTCCCAATGTGTTTGTGTTCATATATTACTGTTTTAATCTTGCCAAAATCACAGTCATGTTATGAGTTACAGTATTAATGGTTGTATAGTGTAGTATAAATGTTTGCATTTATTGTATATTTTATTCAGTGCCAAGTTAAATAATGTTTGTGCATATTGTATTTGTTGATGTAAATCAGTAATCTCAAATCAATGTGTTTAGCTCTAATTTTTCAATATTTAAATCAATCTTTGCAATATAGTTTGAAATTATATATAAAAATCTAAATTGGAATAGCTAAGCATATTGCTAAAATTAAAATGAACTTTCATAGTACAAATGAATATATTTAATGAATCTGTATGAACTGTGTGTGTGCTTAAAGCTATCACATTACGAACAAATCCTAAATATTTGATAAAAATTTTTAAAATAAAATTTATTTTCTATCAAAATAAACATGTCCTGCATTTTATCTTTACATTGTAACAAGTTTTTGAGATTACTGATTTTAATGTTAAATTTTTTGTCTTATTTTGTTCTTGTACATTGTGGTATTTGATGAATTGCCAAACCTTTTTCAAGCACATTAATTGAACATATCATAGAATTGTATATATATTTTTTTTAATTTTAAGATTTTGAAAAATAAATTACAGAAATTTAATGATGTTGAGAATGCATTATTAATTACAAAAGTTATACAACTATCATAAGCTGTGTGCCTTACATTTTATATTTGAATCATGTTTATATAAATTAAAAGATTAAATATATTGACTGTTATTAGTGCTTGATGTTAAACATTTGTTGAATTCTATGTTGAGTATAATAATTGTAAACAAAATTTCTAAAATAAATTGAATACTAATAAAAGACATACCTACAATTCTCAGTTGTATCACTTTATATTTTTTGTGTCATTTCTGCAAACTATTAATAATTTGGTTACACATTCTATAGTATTAAAAAAGGAAAGCAGCACACCTTTCACTTTAAACATTCGAGTCAAAATAAATTTATCGTATTGTGTTAACTTAATATCATGTGTGAAAACTTTTCTTTCATAATATAATATTTCTAGTTCACAAGATGAGATTTTTAAAAATAAACTCTTCTTAATAAAGAGTTTAACTATCAGTTTAATGGAAATGGCTTATTTCTTGATCAAATGGGAAGATTTATTAACATTGTACTGAAAGCAATATGGGATTTACTAGCAACAGACAACACCTGAGCTGGAACCCTACTCTCCATATTTCCACATCATGTAACAAATCTTTCTCAGCTCATAAGTCCTTAACTTCTATCAGCCCCTCTATATGGCAGGTATTCAGTGTCATCGCATGACTTGTGGTCATGACCAATGGTCTACTGCAGCAAGTACTTTTCAATGTGCTATTTCAGACTATGGTACAGTAGCTATTAAAATTTGAGATTCTTCCTGTATCTAGGATCTTGTTTCCATGTCATTAAATTCTGTAAGGTTTATTGTGGATGTTTGCATGAAATTTGGATTAAAGCAGATAAATGGTTAAATTTCTGCTCCAAGGCTGAGCTAAAACTGGATCATGCAAATTTTGTTTTTTGATTAGTATAGTTAAATTCTTAAATGATAATGTTTGACTAAATTTCAACAATACCTCCTGGTATTTGTTAACACCTTGACTGTCAGCTACAAGATACTGCATAGGACATAACACAGTTTAAGTTAACTCGTAGTTTATTTGCCATATTTGTGCAGCTGTGATGAAATTTATATTATAGATGTGGATTTTGTAAATATTAGCTTTTATATTCTGGAATCCTGATGAGTATCATAGTAAATGTGTTAACACTAAAACGTCCACTGGTGTCGTTTAGATACCATGGTGTAAAAAAATAACTGCAGAACTACTGTTTAGTTTTAAGACTTTTTAATATTTCATGTTATTATCATAGTTTATTATTTAAAGGGTATAAGAAATTACAAAACAAATTACTTAATCTTGTAAAATGGAGCAAAATCATGATTCTTATGAAAACAAGTTTTTCATTGTTTTTATGCATGTTTTGTACATACCTTATTTGCAATGACTTTTTTATCTTTCCTGTATATTTTCCTCAAGCAATTTTCACGCTAGAGACCTCCATTTTTTATACATTACCATTACTCTTTAATTTTGTACTTTTTTGCATTTGTAATTCCTTTAAATTCAGTATTTACCTAGTTTCTCAAATTTCTTGCACTTGTGTAATTTGAATGTAATAGCAGATGCTATGTAATGAGACAACAATTTTAATATAACTGACTCATTTCTGCTGTGAATAAAATGTGCAATATTACTTCCGGAAGTTAATGAACTAAGTAGATACCATTAGTAAAACAATCTTTTGCTGAACGACAGCTATTTATAATGATAAATTGCTTTTTGTTCAAACTACACTAGCGGACGTTATAGGTATATTTAGTTGTAAAATTTCTCCTAATTAACCTAGAACCACAACTTTTTTTCTTTTAATCATTTTCCCATGGTGAAAAGTCATGAAAATTTTTAAAGATTCTGGCAATAATGCGGAAAGGAGAACAAGCTAAACAGGCTGCAGTGTCCATTCGATACTGATGGATGTTCTAGTGTTTAACAAATATGTTTATAAAGGAACTTGCACAACTGTAAAATTAATTTTACTGTAATTAACTACAATGTCCTGTTCATTTGCAGTTTTAAATTACATTGCTTGCAGAAATGTTTTTGGAAATCAATTATGCATATTGAATAAACATTATGAAGGTATATTTTGCAAAGAATAAGAGTAATTTGTAACTGAATTAAAACCATAAGATGGTAATGAAATAGATGCATCTAAAATTTCTTTAATTTGTATTAATTTAACATTTACAAACAGTAGCCATTGGTAAAATGAATGCTCAAAAGATCTGTACAACTGATCATCACTAACTTCAAATTTTAAAATATTTTACATTTTTGCATACCTTGTGTTTAATGCAATTCATCATATCTAACTTTCTTCATGAAGTTATGGCTTTTAGTACTGAGACAAATTTCTGTATGTTATTAACATTGAGACAATTGTTTTCGTATACATAATACACATTTTTCTGCACTTGTGTATATAAGTGTTTTCAGAAACATTACATTTTTTTTTAGTTATGTTTACTCTTAATTTATTTGTATCCTGTTTTTCAATTTTTTTTTTTGCTGTTTCTATGTGTCACAATTCAATGATTAATATACAATTTCTTTAAATGAGAGTGAAGTGTAATTAGATATGAAATAAATTTCAATAACTTACTATACATTTTATAGTGTTCAGAGGATTATAAATATAAAATAAATTTATAAATTTGCAGATTACATTTATTATGAAAAATACAAACACTTTTTAAAAAATGAATTAATAATTATATTATACAGTTCAAAGAAAGTTTATTTTAAAGATATACAAGGTCAATTTTACTATAAATAAATCAACAATTTTCAATTCATGTTTAAGGAATACAACATAAACCACAGTAAGGAGAAAAAAATATTTTTAAAAATTCTTTTTATTCCATAAAGGAACAATAATATACATTTATCCTTCATGCGATATCCTATACAAGATATAACTTATTTAATTTTCCACAGAAATTAAAAGATTCTTCCTTCATGGCTGCCTCTTTTCTGGTGAAAGAAAAAGATAAAAACAAAGCTATTAATTTGTTGCATTTTAGAAATGCCATTCTTGCATAGTTAAAAAATTTCACATTTTTTTAAACTATTCAATTTTGTTATGTAGTAATAGCATAAGGTAATATCCATAAGTTTACGAGTGTAGTCATGTTCTATGTTCACCATCACTTCCCTGCATGTTCAGAATTTTATCTGTGTGATACGAGAGAGAAACATGGATTTCTAAGAATAATGCTGTAAAACTAAATTTATCTGCAGAGATATCAGGAAGGTATATGGTGACAGAGGCGGCTCTAGGGGGACCCCTTCCGGGCGCAAATTTTAAAGGCGGTATTTGGAAAATATTTTTGTTACAAAAAATTTTATGTATTTTCTGAAATATTGGGTGGGAATTTGATAGTTCATTTAACGTATCTTATTTCCTTATTTTGTACTCTGTATGTTTATCAGTTTTCTTTTGCATTGAAACTTGAAGGATTCGAGGTGGAAATATAGGATAAATCATGAAATTTGATGTTTACACATCTTTCACTAGTACCTCCCCATCCAGGAGTGGAGTCACAACGGATATTCCTTTCACCCATACGATGTCGGGTGCCAGCTTTTCAAAAGGGGACAAGGGTAATAAGAGTTTTTAGTAGATGGAGAGCCACAAGAGATTTATTTTAGTCTTGAGGGTAGTTACTATAAGTTAAAAACGCTTGTAATCCTCACCATCATTAGACTACTAAAGTGGGCTATTTCTACTCTTACATTTTACTCGCTTGAAATCATAACAGGGGTGTAGCTGTCACCGTATCAATGATATAGGGCCCCCAACTTTTCAAAATGTGCAAGCAAAACATTGTAAAATGTAAAGTCCCCCGCAAAAAAAAAGTTCCCAAGAAATTTGGATACAGGACTAGCTACGCCAGTGGATCATAACAGGTAATATATATTAGTTTTTTTTGCTTTGGAGAGGGGCGGTAAAACTGCTAGAGCCGGCCCTGATGGTGATTCTACAATGTCCTTATCGAAAATTAGTGACATCGAAGTTTTAAAGTAGGCAGAGAGTTTATACAAAGGAAAGTCATGATGGAGATATTTGATTTTCAAAATTTAATGTTTGGGTAGAGTAATTGACATGTATCAATAGCTAGACTTTACATTGTTTGAGAGACTATTCATCGTAATCCTTCGTTGATGTGGCAAAGTGAAGAATAACTTCTTCCTGACACTGCACTTGCACACTACCAAAATACTTCACAACATCTTACTTTTTCATTGAACATAGCTCCAAAGTATTTAATTTTTATTTACTTCCATTAAGGCTGTTTTCGCCGTATGTACAAGAGTGTGAACTTAACGCGGAGCACATTTTCAGACAGAAAAAATGCCTATATTTTTAAAATTTGTGACATTGTAACTCATGGATTTGTTTAAAATGTAGTGTTTTTAAAATTTGAAAATATTTCATAAATAATTCGTTTTTCTTTTCAACATGTAAAGGAATAGCCCATTTAGCATTATGGTATAGGAGAAACACATTTTATAAAAGAAAAAATGTTTCAACTCGGATAAAACTGAGTAGTATGATAAAATATGTGATTATCTACTGGATAGTGAGACCAGAATGTAATATTAATGTTTGACTACTTTTATATTTGAAAAAATATTCCGAATTTGGGTCCTATTCTTTAACATTAGCCAAAAAACAGCCTTAATAAAACAAAATCTGTAGGGACAACATTTTATGTCATCACATGAGATAAAAGCAGCACTGCAAGCGAGTGAGTGTTTATTAATGTCGCATTCTAAAACAACACAACGGTCAAGTGACGAGGACGACACCTGAGCTGGCACCTCACGTCAACTTGAGGGCATTGAGTTTCGACCAATTTAGCGTCCATCAGCTCCTTTACACGGTAGATCGTTAGAGGTACCAGAACTCGAAACCACGACTAGACAAACGCCGGTCACGAGTTCGTGATTATCACCACTAGGCTATGGCGGTCACTGCAGAAGCATTACAAAAAAGTTACTGATGGTTGCCAAAAATTGTTTCAGATGTTGTACACTCAACTACATAGTTTATTATCGCCCAAGGTGATTATGTGAAAGGGTAATGTTTTCAGTGAGTATTACGACACACACAAGTCCTTCAACTGATGGATTCTACCTCATACTCAAAGTTACTAAGAATTAAGTATTTATCAAATTACCAATCTGGGGAGATTTAAACTCGTCAAAACTTTTAGTTCATATATTGTTAAAAAGTATAATTCTTTGATCATCAAAATACAATTTAAACATCCTTTTTACTTGGAAAAATCCAGTCTAAGCAACTATATAAGTCCTAAAAAAATTTTAAATAGTATAATGTATAACATAAAATTTTAAAAATATATTTCTGCATAAGACGGCCTTTTTAAAAAAAGGAAGATATACTTTTAAAAAGTATCCTTAGGCTAAAAACTTGTTGTTTTTCGATCTTTCTTAAAATAGTAAAAAAATTATCAATATATATTAATGAATTTTTATTCTATTAAAATACATCACACTTTCCATATTTAAATTAACAGTAATATGCGTTTCCACATACAATGAGCATATACGTAATATGATTCAAAAGTTCCCTATAACTGAGTCTAACATAAAAATATTGCCAATTAAACTGCTGAAACACATCCTCCTTCGAAATAAGACCCTTGAGCAACAACACACTTTTGCCATGGCTTTTAAAGATCATCGAAACATTTCTGGAATCTATCTTTAGCCATGTCCTTTAATTCAGCCTGAGATGCACTTTTAGCTTCATCTGAAGTTTAGTCTTCGTTTAGCATGCGGGGAACGATATTTTGACACACCATATGCGTGTTAAGATCCTTAGTCAGTATCCATTGACATGTGGCCGAGGATATCCCAACTGATTCTGTTATTGTTTGAAGCCTGTTCTTACGTACCGCCGCAGAAACTTTTACGATGTTTTCAGCGGTGCAGGAAGTCTGCGGAGGCCCAGAGCGTTTGTCGTCTTCGACACTTTCCCTGCCTTCTCTTAAACGTCGATGCCACTCAAAAGCTTGTGTTCGCGATCATGTATCAGTTTTACCTTACACATACTTCAAAATTTCGTTTGTCGTCGTGCCCTTTTTCCCAAACGAACTCAAAATTAATATTCATCATCTGCTCAACAAACGCAATTTCTTTCAATCGCCGACGAATAAATGCATCCACCTACAAAATACTACGCACGCGATTTGGGACAAACTTTTTTTTAGAAAAGGGGAGAATGCAATAACACTGAAATGTTATCGTAGTCGCTCTAATGCAAAATTTTTTCACATTATAGGCTCAGTCCGGGAACTTTTGAATCCTACCTCGTATATATCCAAGATAATATTGCAATAATGAAATCTATGAAACTAAATAAAGAGAAGCATGAACATTTAATCTTAACACATTAATTTTCGTCTTAAGGTATCCGACTGCGCTCGGAATCGTGATTTTATAAAAGCTCATAAATGGATAATTTTCATGATATTTAGTGTCACTTAGATTAGAATACATGCATAAAATTGTTTTAAGGACATTATGACAAAAAAAATTAATTAAATACAAGATTTTGACAAAAAATTAACTTAGAATAACCTTTTTTCAAAACGTTCTCCTTTTATAAAAAATGCTTCTATAATAATAATATTTTGTGTGTGTGTGCTTTTATATAAATTAAAGACTTCTTCAGAGAGTCTGAACTATAATTTTTGAAAAATTCACATTATTTTCAGAGTTACAACCCATTGAAATAGATATCGGGCGTTTTTTTCTTAAAATTTCTCCCCTTTGTTGTCGTAAAACATAGATAAACCCACTTCTAAGTTATACATTTCAAAAATTCTTGTTGAGCCTCTGTACAGAGGTTTGAGCTATATACAGGCAAAATATTATTATAATAGAAGCATTTTCCATAAAAGGAGAATATTTTGAAAATGGGTCATTCTATGTTCATTTTTTATCAAAATATTGCACTTACATAATTTTTTATTGTAATACTATTCTGAAGACAATTTTATATACGTTTTCTAGTCTAAGTGACACTAAATATCATAAATATTATCCATTTATACGCTTTTACAAAATCACGGTTCCGAACGTAGTAGAAACTATGAGTTAAGGTATCCGACTAATTAATTTTTAGCTTGAAATTATAACACTTTGCAGATCTATTTTAATGAAAGAAATCGATATATCACATTTTATTGAAAATCATAATCTGAATCATATATATTTTACAAAATCTTTAGAACTTACTGACACAAATACAAGTAGGACAACGACGGCCTTTAGGAATTCCTATTCGACAAGATGAGTTTTCACAAAGAGGAGAAGGGCAGCCTGGTACTGGAAATGTTCACTCTTTATTAATTAAAATAATAAATGTTTTATACATTGCGTTGGAATATATTAGTAAACCTTAGATCATTCATATAGAGAAAAAGACTAAATTTGAGGTTAAAGAAAAATTCTAACAAATAAATTATTTTTCAAAGACGAATTTGAGAACGTATTATCTGTCGACTCGGTGGCTTAGAGGTAGCATGCCCGCCTCGTAAGCTCAAGGTTGCGGGTTCGATCCCGCGTGGGGTCGACAGATTTTCTGAATGCGAAAGTCGTAGGAACGCATGTCATATGATTATGTGGCATGTAAAAGATCCCTTGAGTGTCAATTTGGCTTTTGTACTCTCGGCAATATTTAGCATTTGACAAGAGCTTGAATTGAATAGATTCAAGCGTCGAAATTTGGTAGCGGGAGCCGCCCCTAGATGGTGCCATCAATGAAATCGCTCTCACACTTGGGGACATGCCATGTCTGCAAAGGCTTAGCTGCCAAAACACAGCCCATTTGAAAGAAGTAGTGTCTTAGACAAGCCTATTACGAATCTGTCAAGAATTATTTTGGCTATCAAGAATAAATGCGAGCATTTAGGTATTTACTAACATGTATTTATATAATTCAGATCCTTGCAAGAAAAAAGTTTTACTGTTAATTCCAATGCAAATGAGTGGCATTTTTTAAAAAAGAATTCCATGTAAAGAATTAAATTCTTATTTTCGTTATAATTTAAAAAAGCATACAATTTTAAATTTTTCTATAACATTCCATGTTTTTGAATACAGCTACATATATTTTACTACTACTTCTCTCAAAAGTATTTAGACTCAAATAACATAAATGAAAGAACTTTATTATGTACTAGGGGTTACCCACGCGCTTTGCCGAGTATAACAGATATCAATAACTTTAAAAAACATAAATAAAATCATAGCGTTTAGCTATCGATTGTATTCAAAATAAATATATTTACCTTTTACGCCCCCATAATCCCATCTCTTGGAGTCAATTTCCACAAAACTCATTCTTCGCAGATCTCTTCTCAACAAAAGAAACAGGCTTGCCCAAATTTCAAGTCCGTAGGTGTAATAGTTCAAGAAAATTTTTTACCCAACCCCCCGGTAAAAACAATTTCAACTAAACCCGTTCTTAAACGTCCTAAAAGTGTCCCCAAAATGAAATTCATTCATTAAACATGAGAGGGAACTGTTTTTCCACTATTGGCTGCATATCACGACATTTGGCAACTTCGCACATGCAAAGCTTTTTTAAAAGCAAGTGGGTTTTAAAAAAAATTAACTAAAAAAATTTGAAAATTTTTATTCACGGAAATGGGCTTACGACTCTTTTTTAATATCCTTTCAAAATTTTGGATCGATACGATCAACGGCGTGGATTTGTATATATGTCCCAAACAAATATACAAACATTCAAATTTATTTTAAAGATACACTGGTGGTTTTGGTAGGTTGACTTCATCAGGATGAAGAGTAGATTTCTCCAAGCTACATCAAACACTCGTTAATTCACTACTAACAAGAGTAGCATGTAAATAATTGCTACAAATGTGTGAGTATATACCAATAATGGGGATATAAAGCACAGGTTGATATAAAAACATAAGTATTAACTGAGAGGAAGGTAGTCGAAAACTGGGCAAAATCCCCAGGACATTTCAGGGCCCATCTCTGCGTCAAAGACAATAAATACAGAATATTATAACCAGAGCTGAATTTATGCAATGTCAACACACGTTTGCACCCAGGATGCCAAATTTTAAGAAGCAGAATTTTTTTCAGGGTAGCATTTGAGGTATGTTAACTAACTCGGTTAAATGCTTAGAATTTTCAAAGATAAAAATTCAAATGACGAAAATAGGCCTATACAACTCAAAAATTAGAAACGCAATAACACGAAATTTTCTTAAAAATATTAAAAGGGGTATTTCAAATAAAGAAAATGGACATCTGGTGTCATCTCCACCAATAACCACTTCGCCTTTCTCTGCGTCCACCGATTGGCTAATTCTAGTGGGGTTTAAGAAGGCGGCGATTTTTATCTTGCCAACGGGCACAAGAAATCTAGATCGAACCTGATTATAACACTCAATAACATAAGGCTAGTGATATAAAATATAATCATTTTGAAATTGGATTAAATTTAAAAATTGAACCAAATTGTAAATTGAATCGCCTTAGCAAGTTTTAAATGATAATTTTGAAACTTTACAGAAAGGAAACTGATTTTATAACAAATGCACATGACAAAACATCCATATCAATTTTGAAAGAAGAAAATACACCAATTTGAACAATACTGAAAGATTTTATACCGATTATAATACTTTAAAAATTACCTTCTTCGACCCATATAACATTATTAAACTCCGATTCATCTAATTCCATCATGTTATCTAATTGTCTGGAAGGTTCTCTGGAGCCAAATACTTTTAGTTCATCATAATTCTCACTACTTTCTTCTGAAGATTCTCGTTCAATTTCAGAACTTTCACTTGTATCTAGATCATCACTTTGTTGTAGAACAGTCCATTGTTGCTGAGATTGATTTGATTCTAAAATATATGTTTGAATCACCTAATTAGAGTTTATTTTTTCAGTGTTTTCTTTTTCAATATCATCTAATTTACACAATGCAAGTACAAATGATGGACCTGACTTTAAAAAATCATATTATCGAAACTGCTGCACATATTACAATAAGTGATAAATGAATCTAAAGAGAAATGTACAAGTTTTTTTCCCGTTACTAATGTTCGAAGTGTAACCCTCTCGTTACACGACTTACGTCCAATCTGTAATCCAGTTCGTGCAATACATTTTGTAGCATCCTACTATCAATTATTCGTAATGCTGTTCAAATAATCTGTTATTTGTTGTGTCAATTGCAAATGATACAGCTTAAAATTTAATTTTTTTTTCGTAAAATTGTCTATACCGTTTTCTGGAGCATTCCAAGTTTACAGGTGGCAACTCTGACTCGTAGATTTCTTCAAGCAAAACTTTTCCTCACCCTCTCCACTACTTCTTCCGAGACGCTTGGCCACCTGCTGCCTTTCTTTTTACACAAACAAACTGCTTTCTTAAATTGATTACACCATTGCAAAATGTTCTTGCTGGTTGGGGCTTCTTTTCCGAAGCGATTTCTTAATGCACGTTTCACCGAAAACTGAAACAACTCGTGCAAATCTCTTCTATGTTATTATCTTCACGTTTGGATTTCAATCAAAGTGATTTTGAATGTGCTGGTGTAATCATAGGCCGGAAAAAAACTTGGTATATTTCTCTTTACATTCATATACCACTTTTTGTAATATATGAAGTAGTTTCGAAAATGATTTCTTAGAATTTGGTCCATCATTTGTATATCACCCCGTACTTAGATGGGAAAAAGTCTTGGTAAATAAATTTCTGATTCAGACTTTATTTAAAAATTGAATAAAAGTGTAAAAATTACAAATTTTTATTTAAAAAAAATAGCATAATTATAATCTTTGCTTTTTGATTCACAAAAAATATTTAGTTAATACTACACTTTTATCTTATGGAATTTTTGTAAAGGCTACAATGCAAAGTTTTCTTTGATTGTAATGATTTTTCATTAAGTACGGTAAGTACTAGATATACGAAAATGTATTAAGTAAATGAATATATTTAATGCATTGATCCGAATAATTTCACCAGTGCCGGTTTATCCATTGGGCGTTTGGGGTGGGAGCCCAGGGGCCCAGAATGACCTAGAAGGGCCCGGATAAGCTGGACTTAAACAGATTCTCCGGTTATAAATTTCAACCCAACAGCGCCAAGAGGGCCTGTAGATCTTCTGCACCCAGGGGCCCAAAATGAGCTTAAATCGGCATTGAACTTCACTATTTTCTTTGATATTCAAATGATTGAATACAATCACAATTGTTGGTTTTACAATTTCTACATGTATATAGAGAATTCTACGATAAAAAGTGTCAATATAAATGAAGTATTATTATCTTCAAGAAGGGCTTGAATTTAAAAGGGGCAGGAAAAACAAAATGCCATTTAGGTACTTTTGTACTATCGCAACAATGCCAACGTTCAAGATAACTGGCCAAGTTGACAGCCCCAAGTTCGTGTGTCGTACGCGCGGAAGCGGCAACCATGTACTTCGTTTCATATAATGTCGCCAATTCAGTTGCAAAAATACGTAAGTACCGCCATTTATTATACTGATGTTCTTTTAAATTCGCTTTTATATAAAGTTTTCATTTTTCTCAACAAAAAAAAATATTACCTGCTTGAGAATCTCACCGTTTACGACGAATTTCAGTTGGAGTAAGATGACTGCTGACTTGTTCTACACTTACATTTCCATCAGATTGATCCTGTACGAAATATTCTGTATCTCCAGGAAAAGTATTTTCATTTGTCTGCAATGCTTTATTATTTAGAATTAATAAAATACAGTAATTCAAGTACAGCAATGCTTGTTATTCAAAATGTATAATGGAAATATTTAGGTGATACAATATTGATTTAGAATGTTAACTAACCAGAATTATAAAAAATTCTACAACTAAAATATACACAATATATTAATGAATGAAAACTATGTAGAACTTTCGCAAAACCGGAGTTGGAAAAACTACACATACAAATTGTATTTATGAAGAGTAAATGCATCTATGTAATATCGTAAGGATTAATAACTAATAAGCTTTGTGAAGAGAGACAGTTTACACAAAGAATTCAAATAAATTTGCAATCAAAACTAATTCACATATGTTACCCAGAAAGACCGAAAATAGGCTTAAATAGAATATCAATGTTATCCGGTGAATGTCGATACCCGGCGTTGCAATGAATGTTCCTAGTAAGACTTTATTCTGTGATTAAAATATAAATTCCAGGTGTTGTAGATATTTTATAAAATCTTTCATTTTTAAATCTGTATATATGTTTCAGAAGTAAACTGTGTGCATTGTTTTATACATATGATAAAATTTGTTTTTTTGTGTAAAATTCATTTTAAGAATTAGTATACAAGCTTTCTCCCATTTTGACATATATCATTTCTCCTATTTGCCATCGAAGACTTCCTCGTGTAGTTTTGTAGTGCGATGTTTCTAAACATCATCAACTCTACAAAAAGAAAAATTCTGCTGCATGGGACATTTTTGCTTAATTATGTATTAAAGTGCTCTGAATCCAAAAATAACTTCCATCCTTCCTAACTCTTCCATCACGCACAACGTTTTTGAAACATAAGAAATTTGTAAAAAAACATGCAAGGGTCACCTAAATAAAAGTGGCACTACAGTCGGTTTGATAAATGGTTTAATGGTATTAATATAAATTAGTATACAAATGAAAGAAGTAATACAGACGAAATAGCCCAGACAAAGTCACATTGTCGGTTGCAACAAGTGTCCCAGTGATCCACGAGACGATGGATAACTTGGGTGAAGAAACTCAGCGGTTGGTTGTTGAATCAATTTTCAACATCAGCTTGAGCCTCATTATCATCGGCAAATCGCCGTCTTTTCAGTTTTCTTGAGTGGATCGAAGTTCCGGTAGTCACACGATGTGAGGTCCGGGCAGTAAGTTGTGTTTCAGGGGCTTCCCAGAGAATTGCTGGAATACGTACATGAGGACGAACATTATTGGGCAAGATAACTCCACGTGCCAAGTCGGTGGGTCTTGATATTCTTTCTCAGTTCATGCAATGAGGCACATTACGAGGCAGCTTGGCCGACAGTCGTGCCCATGGGTCAACAGTAGTGAGCCATCGACGTCAAAGAGGCACGTTAACATGACTTTACCAGTTCTAATTGACGAGCGAGCCTTCTTCGGCCGTGGAAATGAAGAGTGTCGCCATTCCATATTTATGCTCTTGGTGGCTGGATCAAAGTGATGGCACCATGTTTCATCAGCGGCAATGATCCTTGAAAGGAATGGATGCCCTATTTCGTGATACCGCATAAGGTGTTGCATGGAAACAGACATTCGAGTAACCTTCTTCCCCTCAGTCAATTGTTTCAACACCCATTGTGTTCAAACCTTTCGGTGCTGCAACCTTGCATGCAGTATTGTGTGAACACTTCTTTTGCTCACAGATATTCCCTCCGCTAATTCTCGAGTGGTTATTCACCGATTAATTCTCACGAGATGGTCTACATCTGCAATTGCTTTCTTGGTGATAACACACTGGCTTGACTAGGTTGTGACCTGTCGTCATTACTGCTTCTTCCACTATGAAAATTCCTACCGATCTGCGACTTATACACTCCGTGCCATACACATTATGCATTCGACAATAGATTTCACTAGCACTCATATTTTTTTGATGTTAAAGATTGCACGACCGCACGTTTAGAGGCATCCATGATGCAAACGATGCCTTTTAACGTGCTCCCACTTTATCAAATGCGCAACTGGCGGGATCTGACGATATGGCATGCATTCTCAGCACTCTGCACCCTGCATATGGGCAGGCACAGTCATCTTTCTCTTCAAATGGTGGAGTTATTACTTCAATACCACTTTCATTTGGATGACCCTTATACAATAATTTTTTTTAAAATTTTTTATTATAATGAACTAAAGCTGTAATTTTTTCCTAATTAAATAACTTTTTGTTGTATGCGCCATTTTATTCCCTTTTTTGTCTGGTGAAGCCTTTTTCTCTTGAACGCTTCTCCCATTTCGCTGTCAATTTCCAAATCTGATTTCTTGCTTGAGCATCCAACAGTAGTAAGCTAGCATATTGACGTCCCATCTTCCTTGGCAGCGTCTTTCGCTACCACGGACATCCTGGTGAAATCCTTTACTCTGATTTTCCCAGTATTCTTCCAAGTTCTCAGGAAAATAATACGAGAGTGTAAGAAATGAACTTTAAGGTTCATCTTGAATGCAGTTATACGCAGTTAGCATGCGTTAAACAAAGAGTTAGTAGTCAGAATCTTTTCCCTCAAAACTTGCACCAACATTCTTAAAAAGTTCCAAGCTGTTTTGCTTTTTCACCCAGATTGACGTTTCGACTGTCGGGGACAATAAAAACTCTCATTCAATTGGCTTCTGACAGTATGCGAAACATGGAACAAAGATACCTGAAACTTTCTCCAAATTTCAGGAGCGATTTTTTTTACCTCAAAGCAATAAAAAGTGTTTGAATTCAATATTCATCAAAAGTGCTATCTGAATGTTAACACTTGTCAATGTAAATGAGAAATAATGATATTTACAATTTTTTTTATAAGTGAACCTAGCGATTATGTGAAAACTGATATTCACCAGAGAATATTGTACATTTGCCACATATTAGTATTTCAGAGTAACATACGCATACTAAATTGACATAAATCTAAAAAGCAAAATTAGAAATCGAAATATAACAAGACAGTTTAAGGCAAAATTAAAAGATAGCTTCAATAGTATAATAGCAAACTCTTAGCCTTAGGAACTCAGATTGTAGGGTTAAACATAGTTATAAGGCTAGCCAACCTTCTATATTTGCCTATACCGTTGGGTTACAAGAAAGAGAAAATAGTTAATATTTATTTATTGATTGATTAGATAACTAAAATTGTCAAAAAACCAGCTAATCTATTAGCTGGTTTTTAATTAGTTCTTGTTAAATAATTACATATCAGATTGTTCTTTATATGATACAAACAAATTTTATATGTATCATAAAATAATTAAAATAAAACTAATTAATTCCTAACCTTCTACCATCCACAAACCTGAAAAAAAGTAATTTCTCAAGATTGACTCAGAAAAACAATCCTCTCATATATATATTGTGTGATTTTTTTTTTATTTTAGAAAATATTCTAAAAAATAAAAGTTTTTCAGAAAAAATAAACAAATAAATCGTCCAGTTTTTAGCCCAATATGAAATAGAACCATTCACACAAAATAAGTTATACAATCTCTGTTCAAAAAGTATCCGATCTTGAATTTTCCCGAGCATAGTAATTATTCTAAAATGACGCCACTGTGCACAGAGGGAGGCGAGAGCTTAATGCACATGCTTGAATTTTTTCCTTTCGTTCCAGCGTACCAGTCGTCTCCTGTAGGCAGTAAAGTGAGATGCTGTCATACGTGTTCGTCGGATTTTTATTTCTTTGAGGACGACTGAACGACTTGAGTAGAGGTACTGCATCAAGTTTTTTGTCAAAAGCTTGGTGATTTTCTAAGTGAAACATTCCATAAGATTCAGCAGTGTTTTTTGAAAAGCTGCTATAGGGGTCACATAAATTAAGGAGGAGTTTAACCGATTCAAAAGTGTCCGCAAGTCGGTAGATGTTGCAGATGTTTTGAAAAGTTGGAAAATCTGGTTATGAAGATCGTCGTTTACCGTACGAAAGACTACTGAACTAATTGAGATCGCTAAGGGTTCTCCACAAGCAATTTTGTGTGATCATGCGCAGAGAAGCTGTTAAATTTGTTCTCAAGCCTCTGTCGGTAACAGAAAAACTCCGTCTTGCAGTTGCATAGGGCCTACTGGATACTCTCAACGCTGAACCTGACTTCTTGCGACTTCTAACCTGTTTTTAGAGTAGATAAAGCAGAACGCGACGGCGAGTGGAACACCATTCCAAAAGAAGTCTACCAGAAGTATTTTCGGTAGCGGGTGAGTGAGTGAATATTAACGTCGCACTATTCAGCCACACGAGGGCTTTTGGCGACGGCCTACGTAATTTTGAATCATGGTCAAGTGTCGTGGACGACACCTGAGCGACACTCCCCTCTTTAAACTACCACACCACACCACACCAACGGGAGGACGTTTCAGCTCTTGACAGATTTAATGTGCATCGCTTCCCTACACGGCGGGTCTTTAGCGGTACTGGGCTCGAACTCGTGACAAGGCTAGCCACAATCCGATACCTCGACCACTCGGCTACCGCGGCCTGTTT
This sequence comes from Trichonephila inaurata madagascariensis, assembly GCA_019973955.1. NCBI lineage: Eukaryota > Metazoa > Arthropoda > Arachnida > Araneae > Nephilidae > Trichonephila > Trichonephila inaurata. The sequence continues at coordinate 57,813 of BMAV01006148.1, read as the reverse complement.
TCGGTAGCGGAAGAAATGCTGGAGTAAGTGCGCGAAGCCGCAAGGGGCCTACTTTGAATTTGATTAAGACCCTAATCCCGTAAAGTAACCGACATTTTTTCTGGCCAGAGGTTGGATACTTTTTGAGTAGACCTTGTATAAAGGATAAAAACAGTGCAATGTTTAAATATCAGCACTAAACAATACCTGTAATTACATAATTATCTTGAATAAAACACATTTGAATAATATAATTACCTGTTTCAGGATTCAACATTCTAGGTTGTATACCTTCGTTTTCAGTTTTTTCTCTTGAAAGTTCTTCAATAAATGTGCTTGATAATGTTTCTTTTTCATCTGTATTGTTTGTTGTATGATGCAATAGAATTTCCTGAATCATATTCTGCGTTTCGTTATTATTTTTATTATATTCGTGCTCTTGAATTCGTTCTATTGGTTCAAAATCATTCTTCTCTCGTGATACTACAAGGTAAATTAATATTGTATTAAAAAATGAAAAAAGAGGTATAACACCATAAGCAAAATGAATTTTCGATCTGATAGTTTAATAACATTTAGCATTTTGATGAATATTCAAAATAATCTAATCTGAATGGGAACAAAATCATTTCAACAGAAATTACTTATACAAATTTTTATTTAAAAATGCACTCATGCATAAAATGTGAATGGTTAGCTATAAGTAAGAGCAGAGATTAAATTAAATCTATTAAACTAAATTCAGCACTACTGTTTTTACACTATTTTGTAAACTTTTAGCTATGAGGTAAAGGGTAAACTCAAATTTAACTACTAAATCCATTGAAAACTTACTTTAAAAATAGCAAGGGCACAGATTCATAAGTCATACAAAACATGGTAAAAAAAGGACATTCTTTATGTTTTTATAGGGATGTGGCTTCCCCAACTTCTGATGCAAAAAGAAAAAAAATGACTACAAGAATTTAGTTTTAAAAATTATTACTAACATGCTTACTTTTCGGCATAATCGGTAGGGAGATACAGCCATTTCTCAGGTCGGTGAATGAGCTTCCGTTACCCTCTTTGAAGAATGTTAATATCAGTTATGTGAGATGGAGTTGGACGTTGCTTTTGAGATTCCTCATTGATTTCGTAGCTTTGATTTAGTTTTTCAGGTCAGGAGTCAGCTCTCTAAGGCAACGCGAAAACCTCGTGATTTTGAGACTCTATCAAGTGACAAGGACAGCACTTGAGGCGGCACTTCACTGTAATTTTCCCACCACAACAATATTAGCCACGGCAGATTGAACGTGCATCAGTTCCCTCTATATGATGAGTTATTAGTGGCATCAGAAAACTCGAACCCGTGACTCGCAACAACAGCCACGAGCTCGTTGTTGTTACTAATGCCACCTGTCTGACAGTATCTTATCGAGACCCACGACATTCATCGCGGCAAAGGGCTAGATGTACGCCTGTCGTTAGCCATAGCTTTGAGTAGGCTCAGTTCCATTCCAATTTTGAGAGAGAACATTTTGGTGGTGTTCCGAGACCTCCACCTCACTTTCCTTCCCATCAACCTCACGAGAGGGCGTGCAGCTCGACGGCTATTTAGAGTAATCCATTACTGCAAAGGAACTATACATTTACAAGCATCCATGTTTTCTGCGGAATTCGAACCTAGGTCCTATGGCACAGCAGTTAGCGTCACCAACCACTATACTGGATGGCGGCCGTGACCATGACCATTAGGTTACTACCACCACTCTTCAGAGAAAATATGAAAATCACTTGAATCTTTTTAACAGGTGATATAAATTGTCTCAAAAGATGTATTTAATGTTGAGATTATGGAACCAGGGACGCCAAACAATACTATTTATTGTTAGCCATTACGATGACTGTCACGAACCATTTAAAACAAAGAGGAAAGCTAACTTGGGTGTTATCTTCATTTATGACAAAGCTCGTCCTCCCAGTAATGCTGTATCCTAACAGCTTCAGGAGTAGTTCACATGGGCCGTATTTGATCAGCTGTCGTATAGCCCCGATTTAACGCCGAGTGATATTCATGTCTTCCCCGAGCTGAAGAGATGGCTAGGAGGCCAAAAATTGCAGACAAATGAGGAGCTTCAAAATAACGTTTAGATCCGTCCCGCATCACTGACCACGACATTCTTCCAAGCAGTGGCGTAACAGAAAGACATTTGGGCCCCCTGCAAAGTCAGGTTTTGGGCCCCAGGTTGGATCTTACAAAGAGTAGGTATTTGGCGGCAGGCAGGCCTTTGGCTCCCTAGAACCCGGGCCCCCGCCATGCTACTACCAGAGAATGCATCGAAAAGCTTTTCTACTCATATGAAAAAAGCCTGAATTTCCATAACGATTAAATCGAGAAGTAATCATATTTGTGCGTAGCTTTTTGTGATAATTCCTCCCTCCCTTTACTCTTGTCTTTTTATGGTTCATTCGAAGTTTTAAAAATGTCTCATATTTTACACGATTTTATGAAATAAGTGCAATTTCAATACATCCGATTCTATCTTCTCTAGAATTTTTTACACGATTTTGATTTAACATGAATTAGAAAAAATAATCCCTCTTTCAACACGATTTGATTTCATTTAAAGGACTGACTCCAAATTCTTCGAAAAAAATTTTCCTTAACTTTTACTTTTATAGCTGCCACATTGAAGATGGGGAATATATTGCAATTGCTATTTGAGACAATTCTCCGAATTTTATAAAGTCAAATTTGGAATTATGTCTGCGAATATCAAGATATCTAGCTCACGATACCAAACACAACGGTTAAGGAACGTGAAATAAGAAATCTAAAAGCAATACTTGATTAAAAGATATTAAATAGATACTCCGAATCGCCAACTGATCAGCAAACAAGCGACTTGGACAGACCTGCTTGCCAGTGGCGGACAAAGGGGTGGAGTTTAGGTGTTGAAAACCCTCCCATAGAGAGAGAGAGAGATTAACAGATATTTATTTTTTAGCAGAAAGCGTACGTCACAGCACAAATTTCGTCTACGTTCTTTTAAAAATATAGCCCTTCCCATGAAAGTTATCGGTGTACGCCATTACCAGCTGCATTATTAACATTACTCTCCGAAGAGAGAAAGCACATGTCCAAGGGAACGAAGTCCTTTAATGACGCTATATCGGCGAAAATTAATGAAAACTATCCATCAGCTGATCCATTTAAGTACGACTCTGAACTTTGCCAAAAAAGCAAGCTCATCGAAAAATACACCATGGTAATTAATAAAAAAAAACATTTTTAAAATACGCGATGCATGCAAAAAAAAATTATGTTTACTGATTTCTTATGATTGGAACAATTTTTTTTCCTATAGATGCAATATATTTTTACACGTAATTTTCGGCAAGAAATCTATCACGTAAAAATAGAAATAGGTGTATTTAGTAGTATTTTTAGCTAAACAAATGAAAAAAAAAAGATTTTAAAAAAAAAATAACGTATTTCGAGCAGAAAATAGGACTTCAATCTAAATCTTGCAAGAAAAAAATATTAGTCTGAAGCTTAGCATGGGAAATATTTTACTTAATACAAAAAAATAGTAACTATACAATAATATAAACAAATTTAGAATTTCAATCATAAATGAAAAAAAAAAATAATAATTACGCTAAAGTAAATTTAACTTCAAATAAAATTATTTTTACGATAAAACATTAAGAAAAGTGATGTAGATATTTCATTAAAATTTTAAATAAGAATTATTAAAGGAAAAAAAGGAAGGACTTCACAAATTAAATCAACAATAATATTTAATAATAGTTTCAAACAAATTAATGTTACACACACAAAAAATTTATTTTGTTAGAAATACTGTAATTTTTAATAAAATAAAATAAAGCAGTAATATATATAAAAGAATCGTGAAAGAGCACACCCACCTCCAACACAAATGCAAGTAGGACATTGATGACCAGGAAGAACACCAATCTGGCAGGAATTATCTTCACATAATGGAGTTGGGCAAACAACTGAAAAGAAATTTGTTTAGTCTTAAATTTTTTTTTCAAAGTTTATGAGCAATGAGTCTTATATATTTTGCACATATATTGCACATTTATTAGAACTTGCATACTGTGGATTTGTCAAAATTTTGTTTCCTTGTATGCATAAAAAATATTTAAAAGTATCTACCGGTTGAATTTTGAGCAATATACGAATTAAAAAATATTACAAAAATATTGTACAATTGGCAAAAAGTTTTGTGCGATAACATAACTATTTGTTATTTGCAGAGTACAACTAATTACTGACACATATATTGCAAATTTTAATACTTCAAAAGTTACATTAACCCTTTATAAGGCCGTATTCTTTGGTGATGTTATGTTAAAATACTTTGGGATTTAGATTGATTTATGAAAAGAAACTCATTTAGCTTATCAACTGAAGTTAATATGATTTTTAAAAGCATTTTTTTAGTGGGAAATATGTTTCCGACCGCCAAGGGAGAGCTATTCAAAGGTAGGGGCATCTCATGTTTTGCATTTCTTTTATATATCGCATTACATGATATTTATAAACATAGTCTGTAAATACTAAAATCTACAAATGAAAACAAAAATAAGTATTTTGTATTCAAAAATTTAAGAAATTTTTCATATTACTTCTTATGAAATTTCAGTAAAAAGGGATCAACATATAGTGGGACATTGCAAACTCTACAAGCGTATCTTGTTCTTTTTTCATGTGTTTTAGTAGAGCACAAACCGCAACATATGTTTTTTGTAAAATTGGCATATGATGACCAACTAAAGGCTTTATCAGACACTCATTTTTCGAGCAACCGTTTCGCCCAATTTTTTTGAAGCAGCTTAGTTAAAAGGGTTGCGAAAAATGATATGTCATCTCCATTCATATACTTCGCTGTTAGCATCGCTGCACGCGCGCTAATTTAAAGTCTTCTCGCCATGGGTTTTTATTCATAGGTATAATTTTTCAACTTCTTAATCAAAGCACTTCCATCATTTCTATACATTTTATTACGTACATTTCTGATACCTGAACAAACGAGGCTCCTATCTTGTTTTAGCGTAAGGAATTTTCAAATCTTTGTTAAAAATTTCAGTAATTTATTTCAACATATCGAACTATTTTTTAGCTCACTAGCAAGAAGTTGTTCGAAGCCATTACTATGGCAACTGAATAAAAATTGCTCGAAATGGTCGGTTGAAAGAAAAATTACTCCAAATACATGTACGTGTGATAAGGTCTTTAAGTTAATAGTTAGATCATTTGGAATAGTTTTCTTGTTGCTCAGGAAACTTACAGGTCATCCTTTGCATTTAAGACTTGATACTCAAGAAATCAGTTGTCGTGTTAGTTGGTGCAAGCAGTACATATAGGAGGAATCGAGGACGTCTTAAGACTTTTTAAGGCCCTAGGCCCCTACGCAAAAGCAGGCCCTACCTGAGATCTTTAAAAGCAGATAGTATATATAGTATGCATTGCCAAATACTCGTTCAAACGGTAATTTGAACTAACAATGTGTCACGACTACAATCTCATTGAAAACCGTTTCGACTAACGGCCGCATTTCTGACCTAAAACTACCTTGAATGATTGTTTTATGATGAAACGAGCCTTGCCTACTGAATGGGAAACGGTTATCACATAATACAGTTTTACCACTTTTCCCATTTGACACGCAGTTTGAAAATCCCTTCTTCCGGAGAATATGTACGGGAATAACGTTTGACCATTAAAACTATCTAGATCATGATCATATTAAGACACAGTCGAGAACGAAACGAGGCCCTAGACACGAGCCCAGTTGTCCCATCCCTTAAGACATCCCTGGGTGGAATGTAGTTTCCCATCGACATTTAAACATTAAGTTGGTGGAAAGTATACTTACAATTTAACAATAAAAGGTTACACTTTTTAGATATAAGGGTTAAATCGTTTAGAATAATAGAATATTTGATAAATATATAACCTTAGTTTCAAAGAAAGCTTAAAATCACGAGATATTTTTTAAAGTTGAATTGTGTGTAAGAAATACTATTTATCAAGAAAATACCATGATAGTTTTATAGATTCCAATTATACCTTAAATTCTCAGAAAGCAATCAAAGTTAGATAAACATGGTTTACACATAAGCAATTCCGCAATTTTAACAGCTAAAATTCCATTTTATTCGGAAAAAGCTTTTTTTTCCATACACACAGCCAAACAGTATTAAAAAAAGTTTATAAATAGTATTAAAAGTACATACCTTCTTCAGATGTAGAATTATCCCTTTCTGTATTATCACTTTCCGAGTTATCAGCTAAAAGACAATCATAATCTGGACAGCATTTATCAGCCACATAAAATGCATCACAGTTTTCAACATTTGGAGGAGGACGGCAAGACTGATGAATGCAGGTGAAATCTGGGGGTACTTGACACGTGCATTTAACGCATGAATTGTTCATTGACAGTTCTGCCCCAATTTCATAATTGCTTTCTCCAAAAATACAGAAATCACCTATAAAAAGAAATTGTGATTAACATGTATAAGAAAACTAAAAAAAAAAATAGTGAGGAAAAAAAATACAGTTCTTACAGAAGTAGACCATTTTATCAATTAAAATTTATACGGAAAATTGTTTTTTATTATATATAAATCACTTTAAACTTTTTTTTAAAAAAAAGTATTTCTGATATACAAATTTAAAACTATAACTAAGCATTCAAGTTTGACAACTAATAAAATTTTTTTATTAAATCAAATTTTAATATTTTTAAAATAGAATACAGAAGCCCAATGGCTGAATGGTAGTGCATCGCGCTTCCATACCACAGGTCCAAAGTTTAAGCGCTGGGCTGAGCAAGGTTGAGACTCAACCATTCATCTCTTCAGGGGGAAAAATAAATAAAGAAAAGTTTGGATTAACACTGGGGTTTTACCAAAAAGACCCCCCTTTTTGAAACATTCCTCATGCACCCTAGGGTCCGGTCACTATATGATATACAGTGGGCCCTTTTGGCCCCCTATTGGCCACGGGAGTTAATATAGAATACAAAAAATTTTAGAATTATTTGTAATAAAAGAGTTTGTATTTGTGTAAGAGCAAACCTAAATATTTTAAGCTATTAACAAAATAATCCTTTAGAAATGATAAAACTCATTTTAAATAATTAAAATACAATTTTTATAAGCGTAATGTAAAAGCACAAAGAAAAAATTTATTAAATAATATAATGATTGGCACATCCGAGTATTTCCAATCGAAGAAACAATTGTACAGAAAAAAATCTTTCTCATTTATAAAATTACCTTTTTAAAAAAAATTGGGGGGGGAAAAACCAACTTACCCTTTTATCTGTTGACCAGATTTTAATTTAACACCTGTTGATTGAATCCAAAAATTTAGCAAAATTTCAAAATATTAAAATAAATATATTTTGATTTAAAAATGGGGTTCTTTTTTTGTAGTTTTTAAACTAAATATTTTAAATAAAAGAAAACGGTTGATAAATTTGGTTAAATTAGCAGCTAACCCAAGAAAGTTATTTGAAAAAAAGTATTGTTAATATATTATTGCAACTCATTAAGGCTATATTTATTTTATATACATACTAGCCGTTAAGCGCCTGCTTCACTGGGTATTTCATGATGTTATAGGAATATATACCGTTTGTATATATATATAAATTATTGATATCTTAGCACTAAGAATTCGATTGTATTGAAAAATATCCTTGTAACTCTTGATTTAAAAGAACAAAACTTCCAAATAATAATTTCTAAAATTGAAGTAAAATTAAATTTTACTCTCTCGTAACCCCCTCCCAAGTGGATTTCCACAAAACTCCATTTTTAATGGATTCTACTCAATAAAATAAACACGCTTGCCAAATTTCAAGTATAAATCTAATAGATAAAAAACGGAATTTTTTTATCAATAAGCTCTAGTAACCATTGAGAGTCGATTTCTGAAAGATCCGTTCAACAACAGAGACATACAAACCAAATTTCATTACGTAGGTCTAGTATTTCAAAAACTGGTAATTTTTTTTTATCACTACCCAAAAGATTCCCCCATAGGAGTTGATTTCCGTTTTTCATCCTTTTTTAGCGAGTTTCCATTCAACAAAAGTAACATACATATTAAATTTTATTTCGGTAAGTAAGTAGTTCGATAGCAAAATATTTTTTTAAAAAAAAGTCCCAGCAACCCCCGTTCCCCCTCCCTCCACAATAATGGTCAATTTCCCAAAACCGTTCTTTGCGATCATATTGAACAACAACAACAAAAAAAAAAAGCCACATGCCAACAAAATTTCAAGTCTGTACGTCAAAAATTTCAAAAGGGGAAAATATTTTTTAAAAATTTTTTAAAGCCCCCCAACCCCCCTTAAAAAGGGGTCAACTTTTGCAAAACCTTTCTTGTATAGGACCTCTACTCTATGAGAGGAACAGGGCCCAAAAAAAATTTTTTGGGGGTTTGGGTTTCAACATTTTAAAAAAGGGGAAATATTTACATATAATGTCCCCAATTCATTTTTCAAAAAACTTTTTTTTTTGTAGCAGCCCTCTTTATTCTTGAAAAAAAACATCCCCAAATTTCCCAAAGGGTTTTTTTAATAGTTCAAAAGCGGGAATATATACCTTTTTAAATCCCTTGGGATTTCAATTTTACTAACTCAAAAAACCTTTAAAGAACGTAAAAACCTTTTCCCGGGTTTTTTTGGTAATCGGATGAAGGGGTTTACGAACAAAGAAACATAAAAAACGTTCATTTTTATTTATTTAGATATAGGATCCGAACTAAAATATTAGGATAAAAAATAACTAAATTATACTTTTAAAATAATTTCAGCTGGAACTTTTTCCTGCAAAAAATGTGTTCAAAATATTTCCTTTAACATTTAAATTTATAACTAGAATAACTGAAAGATAACTATAGTAGTTAAGTAAATTTTTATTTAAATATGGTTGTTAAACACTTTTTTAATGCTATGTAAAAAGCCGAAATTAGATAAGTGAATATATGTAAATTTTAAGAACACAGTGTGATGAAATGTGTATATGTATTGCAACAACATTAATTTATATTAATTTTCAAAATTTTTTTCTAAAAAAAAGCAAAATCCTAAGTTGTCCCCATCGACAAAAGGGTGCTTATGTATTAATTTAATTACCAAAAATTTTTTAAATTTTTTTTGTGAAAAAAACTACAAAATAAAAATTTCCCCATTATTCCGCATGATCTTTAGGAAAATGAGAGTTTCAAATCTATCGACCACTAAGCTGTTTTGTAAGCCAGAGAATCAAATCTTTGCATTATGACTCAAAAGTTTAAAATGAAAATAAATTTAACTATCAGTTAAAAAACCCCGCTACCATGCGAGTGCTTGCATAAAATTGATTTTAACTCTTCCTCCCCTTAAACAGTTTCACAAACTCTTTGTAGAATTTTCATATTATAATCAGGGATGTTTCTAAAGCCGGGGCCCAACGGGGTCAAAAACCCAAAAGGCCTCCCTCGTTATCGACTCCCCCCCCGGAAAAAATATTTTCCCAATAAACCTTTTATTCCCAGACGTTCTGGGAAAAACTGGGAATTTAAAAACAATATGTCAACGGGAAAACATTGGCAAAACTGCATTATTATGTCTTTTCAGTCGTTCTTGTCTAGGCTTAACCCTATTACCCTTAACCGGGGATGGCAACAGGGCACCGTCCCCATCAAGGGCCGCGACAAAATTTTTGGGCACCCAGTGATCAAAATTTTTACTTTTTATTTAAAAAATAACGAAGTTCACTATGAAATATTCCCGAACAAACCGAGGATCGGTCATAGGGCGGCGTTTGTTATTGCTTTAGTTATTCCCACCGGTTACGTGTTGGACTCATTTCTATATATATGATGCAAAATTTGTCTACGCATAGATATTCAATTTCGTCAACACAACTGTTTTTTTAAAATTTATTTTTTTAATTTTTTACGATTTTATTTTTTTATTTAACATAGCTAGTTCAGAAAAGAAAAAAAGGGCAAGATATACGTGTAACAAAATTTTAAATTTTTTGGTGAATTTTAAAACATTCAGCCGGGGGTTAAGGCGACAAAGCGGCAATTTTTTTGGTTTGGAAACAGAGGGAAATGCAAACTTTCGTTGAAAAGGGGCCCATTTTGAGAAAAATGAAATCCTCGTAAAAAAAAAATTGAACCACAAAAAAAAATAATTAATTGCTTAGAAACCATTTGTGGCAGAGATTTCCAAAATTCAAATTCATTCTAAAAAAAATTTAACATTTTACAACCCAAATATAAGTTTTTTTGTCATCCACAATCTGCAGCAACAAAAGCCCCCTTAAAGTTTTTTAAATTTTTTAATTACACGTTTTAAATAAAACATTTACTACTATACTGTGCAAAATTGTATTTTTCGTAGTAAAAAAAAGATTTTTGGGAGTTGTTAGTTTTTTAGTTTTTTTAAAACCTTCCCAATAATCAAAATTATTTGGGGGGCACGTCTATTTTCCCCCAAAAATTTTTTTAAAAAAATGGCACGTTGATCCGGGGTTCGCCCCCCCTTCATACCCCCATCTTTTTGTCAAAGGGGGTGGCATTCGGTCGAGTGGGTTTGGGGTTTAAAGGTTAGCCCGGGGAGGGCAAATCTTTTTCTTTGTGGGTTTTTGTTTGTCCCGAGTTTTTTGACAACTTATGTTTTTTCCCCCTGTTTCCCCAAAAAGGGTCAAAAACGTATTGTGCTTGGGGGGAAGGGGGGCCAAACCCCCCGGGGGCCCGGGAAAGAAAAGGGGCGGCGACAAGCACCCCTATTTAAATTAAAAAATATTTCAGACCCCCTCCCCGCGCGAAAAACCAAAGGGAAACAGGAAATTTTAATAAACGCACAGACGCAGGAAGTTTATTAGGTGCTCTGCAATCGTATCCGTTTTTATGTTTCTTAGACTTCTGGAAACCGGTACTGGGGAAGTCAATGATGTTTAAAATTTTTTTAAAACAGGGGGACTAAATATCCATCAATGTACAAAAAATCGTGCTTTACTGACCTATTAGAAGCAAAACGAGGGGGAATTCGTGGGTGACCCCTTTTAATATATGTGAAAGTTTATGTAAAAAGAGCGAAATTTTTTAAACCCCAAAAAGGGCGAATCAGGAGGAAGCATATATTTGGCGAGGAAGTAAAATGTTCAGTTACCCTACGAAGATAAACTTGAGGCAACAGTATTTTCTTCAATAGACAGTAAGTTTTGAAATTGAAAAAGGGTTCCCAAACAGTTGCAAACCAAACCAAAAATATCTTTTTTAATTGATATTGAGCATGGCCCGAAATTAATTTTTGACCCAAGCTCCTCAAGACAAAAAAAAAAAGAATTCCAACTTGAGGGGACGCCCCACAAATTTTGTGGCCCCCAACAGACCCAGGCTGTAAAAAAAACCCTATTGGGGCCCGGCCCCTCGGGGGTTTTTATTAAAATATGTTTTGAGTCCAAATTTAAAGATGGCTAACCAAACATTGTCATAATGTTGAAATTTTTTTTAACATCTCCCATCAGTAATGCCAGTTGAGAGGAAAATCTTTTTGCCCAAAAAAAACCAAAAAATTTTCTCCCGATCGACTTTTTGTTCCAAGTTTAAAGGGTAACAAATTTTTTGCTATTCTGGCAATTGGGAAAATGACATACCTTTAAAACTGACAATTTTATAAAAAATTTTGCTATGAAAAAAAAACAAAAGTGCACTTTTTTAAACAATAAAAAAAATTTTTAAACTGCTTTTTTTACTTTTTTTAATTTTCTTGATTTAAAGATTAAAATAAAAGGCAAAATTTCCGGGCCGGGGAAAACCAATGCCGCCACTTTTATCACCAAAATTTTCTTTTAAAAGGATAGGGGCCCCCAAGGCTCCAGAAATCCCAAAAATGTCATTGATTTTGGGTTGGAAAAACATCACAATCCCCCTCTCCTGTTGCAGGTACAATTAATAACACTAGTCTTTTAATAATTTTATGAAATTAGTGAAACAGAAATCAAATAAAAACAATTAAAAACGAAGTGTATTTTAGATAAAGAAAGAACTTACGACAATAGTATTCAATAGGACAGCATTTACTTTCATGGTATACGGGAATGCAACCCATTTCCAAAAGGTGTTTCTTCTTTTCAAATATACATTCTTGTTGGTAACAACTCGAACTATTAATTCCATTCCAGTTTTCGTCACATTCGCAAATAAGACAAGGGTCTTCCACCGAATAAATTTTTGCTCCTAAAGGATATGCGACATTGTCATGGATACACACAGCATCTGAAAGAACAAAACGAATTCAGGAAGGAGATTTTAAATCAGTTAAGACTAATTTACATACCAGCAATACAAAATCTAATCCATATATTATTCCTTTTATATGTATTTTTAAAGAAATCTATATCTCATCAGAAAACCATTCAAAATATGTCGTGAAGATGGCTTTAAAATGAAGCGCACAATTAGAATAATTGAAAGTTTTTTCAAACAATCAGATAATATTTAAGGCAGTTCCGATTAAAAATAAATTCTGTGAAACCAAATTTCGAAAAAGGATGCCATTAAAAGTTTGCTTAGCTCTTGAAATTATTTAACTATTAGTATAACAACGAAAATTTTCAAGAAAAACAAATGGGTACATGCGATTATACATTTGAACGATTTCATCATATCAAAAGGGGGGGCGCTAAATCCAAGAAAAAGTTAAAACAAAGACCAAAATCCGGGGCCATGTTTTGGGAAAACAAATCGTTACGGGATTTGGCAAGGGTATTTTTTAAAAAGGGAAATTGGTTGGGGGGGATTTGCACACACAGGAAATTTTTTCCAAAGGGGGGGCCCGGTTAAAAGTCCCCCAAATTTTTTTGTATTATACTCCTTTGGAATTTTGTCGATTTTTGGGAACAAAACAAAAAAAATCTAATTAAAAAAAATAATTTGCATTAAAAAAAATTAATCATTAATACCAAAAGGGAAAATTTAAAATTTTTCGTACTATTGGGGGTTTTAAACAAGGGAAAAAAAAACAAAGGGGTTTGGGGGGGCCGGGCCAAACACCCCCCCTTTGGGTGCGCCCCTGGTTTTAGGGGTATAATATGCAACACACGAAGTTTGTTGTTTTCCCCAAAAGAAAATTGTTTTTGGAAAAAAAAAAGTTTTACACAAAAGAAACTTTTCCCAACATTAACTTGATTAAAAATTAAAGGCAAAACCAGAAGATGTCAACAGGGTTACCAGATTCGGGACTTAAGCGACAGCAGATTTGGCGACGAAAATGTCACCAAATCTGTCAACAACATCGGAAAAAACATACTTTGAGTGTTTCACTACATATGTACCAAAAAAAAAAGCAATGAATTATTCAAACTTCGTTACCTGAAGATTCAGCACCATTTTGAATTTCGTCTTCCACTGTAAACAAAACGAAAATGTATTACTCTTTGATAAAAAAAAAACAACTATAGCACTTTTTTTTATTAAATATATACTACAATAATAAAAGAAAAGAAAAACATCGTAAATTTATTCCCCCTTTTTTGGGAAAAAACTTCCCAAATTTAAGATGAGTTTTTTTTAAATTTGAGACTACAGACAAATTTAATCTTGGAAATTTTTGTATTAAAAATCGTACTAAATATTAAAAATTTTTCTTCCCTTTTTTTTAAAATTTTTTAAAATTGGAAAATATAATAAATATGGGGTTTTTCAAATCGATATTAAAAGCAAATTTTTTTTCTTAAAATTTTAAATCTTTTAAATAGTCTTAAAAATGGCAATTTCGATGGGGGAAAATTTTTCGAAAAAAAAATACATATAAATTTTTTTGAAGGAAAAAAATATTTAAAAGAAAAAAAAAATGTATCAAACAAGTAATCATTTTTACGAACTTTGAAAAAAATTAGTAGGAGTCCAATTTTAGAAGTGGAGATTTAATTTTAAAATAAGGTGCGATTTATTTTCGAAAAAATGCAAAAAGGGGAAAATTTAGAATTTTAAGTTAAAAAAAAATTAACGTAAAATTTTTTAACATGGAAAAATTTACTACTATTCTAATTTGGTATATCCCCAAAAAAATTAATTATTGAATATAAAAAAAAATTTATGAAAAAAAAAGCCCCAAATTTAATTAATTTTTTTTTTTAAATACAAAAGGGCCCAATTTACAAACCACCTGTAGGCCAAAAATTTCGCCTTTTTATAAACGGGGTGTATTTTTATATTTTTCCAACACTATTTAAAAAATTGTACATAAAGTATAAAATTCAGTTCTTGTACCCATAATTATTCGCGCAATGTGAATGTACATATTTTACTCTACGTACTGCATAGGTCCCAGAACTTTTTGACCCTACCAATGTGTAGGGTTATCCTTCTGTACTTACTATTTTTATTTATTTACTAGCCGTTACTCCTCGCCCGCTTCACTGGGTATTTCATAATGTTGTATGAATATATATATATATATATATATATATATATATATAAATTATTGATATCTAAATAACTGATCATTAACCGTTTATATTATAAAAGGCCTTATTATAAATCTTACTCCTTGATTTAAAAAAAGGACAGGACTTCTAAATAATAATATCTAAAACTTAATTAAAATGATCTTTTACACTTCCGTAGCACCTTTTCCCTAAGTGGGTTTTTATAAAACCCATTTTATAGTGGATCTATACTCTACCCAGATAAAAATGCTTGCTAAATTTTAAGTCTAAATCTAACAGTTCAAAAACGGAACTTTTTTTCTATTTATAATCTCGTAAATCGCTTTGAGGGTCGATCTCCGTGAGATCCGTTCTTAGCTAATTTCAATTCAACAAACGAAACATGCATACAAAATTTCGTTGTTGCAGATTTAGTAGTTCAAAAATGGGAATATATTTTTTTTATCAATACGTTCCAGTAATTCCACACTCCCGCCCCCATTGGATTCGATTTTAGTAAAATCCGTTCATAGCAAAAGAAATTTCATGGACTAGAGTTTCACAGAGAAACTCTCGTCCATGAAATATATTATTAGTCGGAATATATTTACCACCAACGCCTTTTAACCCCCCCCCCTCCCTTTATGGCTCAATTTTCACAAACCCTTTTTTGTAGTGGATATTTACTTTATGAAAAGAACCTGTCTACTCAAATTCACACAAGTCTGTAGATCTAATAGTTCAAATATCTATAACGCCCCTTAATGTCCCGTAATGCCACTTGGGGATTAATTTTCGTAAAAACTATTTTGTAGAGGATCTCTACAGTATGAAAGGAATCTGCTTACCGAATTTCCATACTGTATTTCTAATAGTTTACAAATGAAAGTAATTATCTATAACGCCCCTTATAATATCCCGCAACGACCCTTGGGGGGGAGGTCAATTTTCGTAAAATAGATTCTTAGATGATCTCTACTCCGTACAAGGAATATACCTACGAGTTTCAAGTCTGTAGGTTTAATAGTTCCGGAGACATCGTGACGAGTGACTGTGTGTGTGTGAGAGTCGCTTTTCTCCTTATATATATAGATATACTTCTCCATTTGAATCGGATATTGTTCACTATTTCATTGGTTTTAATTTTGCTTTGCCGCGGAACCCTAATTATTTGCCTTAAAATAAAAGTAGCCTAAGTTACTCCTGATTACATCAGCTGTCTGCCAGATAAAGTCCCGTCAAAATCGGTCCAGCCACGCATGCGCGTTTCAAAAATTAGCCGGAACATACAGACAGACGAAAATTTAAAAAATTGACTTTTTCATATAAATACCGTATTTACTTTTGAATGAATGTAGTAAGAGTTGTTAAATTTGAAATTATAAACAGACACTTCAATTTTACTTATTTGTATAGATTGTGGTCTTAAATCGAGGAGAAGGTGTAGTTAAAATTTAACGTTCACACTAGTTTCCATTTCATTTCACACTTATATAAGTAGTATCAAAAAACAAAGTTTCTAGGAAGGATGTAAGTACGACAAACATGATTACGGAAACAAATTATGCAAGCCATCGAAAAGAATAATCAGCTAGTATAACTCAAACCCTCACATATTCTTTTTTTCGTTATATCCGCATCCGGAAATTATACCATTATTCAATAAGATTAAACGTCATGAAAGGACCATTTATTTCAAATACGAAAACATTTTACATTTTTGAAAAAATGTCTTACAGTGTGTTTAAAATCCTTATAAATATATAGCACAGTTAAATTCTTTTAAAGGTTAACCAAGAAATAACCTGGATTGTTAGTATTAAACAAAGTTTACAATAAACATCATTTCAAAGTGTGAGTGAGTGAATATTAACGTCACACTGTTCTGCTACACGAGGGCTTTTGGTGACGGACCTCGTCATTTTGAACCATGGTCAAGTGATGAGGACGACACCTAATCTGGCACCCCCTTTCCTAACTACCACACCACACCAATGGGAGGACGTTTGAGCTCTCGACAGATTTAGCGTGCATCACTCTCCTACAAGGTCAGGTTTTAGTGGTACTGGTCTCGAACTCATGAACATGCTTGCCATGATCCGATACCCTGACCACTGGGCTACCGTAGCCCCAACATCATTTCAAAAGATAAGCAAAACAAAAAGAATCAAAAATACCATTTTTTACAAAACTAAACAATTGTGTGTACTGCATCTACAACAATAAATATTTTAAAAATGAAAAGTGGAACTTTAAGGATACGTCAATTTTCTTTGAGTTTTAGCGACCATCACTTTAAAAAAAATTATTTGGTGGTTAAAAAAGAATAAATTTTAAATAACCATATATATTTTAAATAAGTTAATGGTTTTTCGTTTGAAATTTATTATTACTGGTATGTTTACCCGAAGTTTATTAAAATATTAACCATGTGTTTACTTTAGATGTAAATTTATGAAACAAATTAATAGGGTAAACACTAATTATACAAAAAGAAAAAAAATAGAAATTTTGAATTAAATTTAAATTATATATCAAACATTATAACAGCAATGCCAGCTATCACCCAGTTATTACACAATAAAAGGTGAGAAAGGGATGTTCGCTAAAAAAATAAAATTTTAAAAAGTTATCGCAGTCGATTGAATATTAACGTCGCACTGTTCAGCTACACGGGGGCTTTTGGCGACGGACCACGTAATTTTGAACCATGGTCAAGTGACGTGGACGACACCTGAGCTGGCAGCCCCTCTCCTAACTACCACTCCACACCAACGGGGTACGTTTCAGCTCTCGACAGATTTAACGTGCATCGCTGCCCTACACGGCGGGTCCTTAGTGGTACTGGGCTCGAACTCGTGACAAGGCATGCTACGATCCAATACCTATACCACTCGGCTACCTCGCCCACGTTATCGCAGTCGAACTGTTAGCATAAATCTCAACAATGTAGTGAGTGTTAGTTGGGGAACCCTTGTCTATACACACGTCCTACCATTCTTAAAAAGTGCGATCTTCCCTTTAGAAAGGAACATGATGGTGGTAAGAAACGATAAATAGATGAAAACAAATAAAAAATTTATATGATTTACGTAGATTTCGTGTAGTAGTCGTTTTGTCGTCGCGTTTTAGAGTAATGTTTTAATAGCTAACAAAATAATTTTAATCCACAAAGATGATTCACCATTCCTGGAATTATGGTTCAGTTTATACCATGGAAAAAACTTCTTGTAGTTGAGTTCAATATACCAGCTCTCTGAGGGAGAAGGTTTCGTGTTTTGTCCTTTGGTGCTCAACGGTACCAGAATTTAATTTTCTAATCGAACATAAATATATATCTTCAAATTTAAAAGCAATATCAATATTTTCATCATTTAATATATTTTTAAAATTCCAAACTAAGCCTAAAATTATTTAAGATGTCACAGTAAAAAATTCACACAATCTAATACTTATTTTGAAAGCTTACCACATTCATATCTTGAAGGACAACATTTGTTCTTTTCATACACCGGATGGCAGTTTTCACCTTCAACACGATCAAGCTGAGGACATTCTCTGTGTCTGCAAACAATATGAGGAGCATTCTCATCAATACATTTGCACACTTGACATTTGTCGGTGATCTTGATCCTTTCCCCTACTTTGTACTCTTCGTTTTGGTACAAACAAACTGCAAAATACTATCCAATTTAATAAATATAAATATCAATATCAAATTACGTTATATATACAGTATCAAAAAGTTTAGGTCGTTTATTTGAAAATCGAACCGAGTCAATGCATTAAAAGAATATTAAAGAGAGGGGACTTAATTTTTCACGACTTTATTCTTTTCACTTAATGACAACAATTACTACTAAGGTTGCGTTAAATATTTTAATGTAACGTATCTAATATATGTAAAAGCATTCGGCAGAACGCCATTTATATTCCTTGAAAGAGCAATGGGCTAAATTCATGTGACGTCATAGCTACATGATAAATGCAATCATGTGTGCAGTGGTGCACACAAGGGAGAGGTCATGGGGTCCGGACCCCCAAAGCCCTTGATATTTTTTTTGCCGATTGATTATAATTCTTATATAGTACGTAAAATTTAAGTATTTGTTATTAATGATTAATTTTATTAATTAATACTAATTATTTATTCAATAATTATGTTTTTTACTGTGTTTTGTTCCCGAAAATCGACAAATTCAAAAGGAGCATGATACAAGAATGGTGAATTTTCGACCCCCTTGAAAAATTCCTGTGTGCGCTACTTGATGTGTGTATTTCCAACAAATCAGTTAATGCACTGCGCTGTTGCCAACTTTTGTGCTTTGTGCAGAAACTTTTAAAAGAAAGTACATATTTGCCAAAGTGTATTAAAAACAAAAAGTACCAGAAGTATGAACATAAAGAGCTGAAGTCGGCAACACATAATTTAGTTGCAAAATATACATTTTTGAAGCTTTCCGAGTGTGAATCGGGATAGGGAAGTAATAGTTGA
Source organism: Trichonephila inaurata madagascariensis (assembly GCA_019973955.1). NCBI lineage: Eukaryota > Metazoa > Arthropoda > Arachnida > Araneae > Nephilidae > Trichonephila > Trichonephila inaurata. The sequence continues at coordinate 38,885 of BMAV01006148.1, read as the reverse complement.
CAACGTACACTTTGTTTTTAAACAAAAAGTTGGTATTTGTATTCACCTGACGAAGACTTCCATACGTTCATATAAGTTGTGGTCCATTTTTCAATTCTTACTATTAGCTCGCACTCTACATATTTATTTATCTTGGTGGAATTTTCAATCGTTAATAAAATATATTTTAAAGCGCTCAATTGAGCTGAAATTTTATATATATAATTATTTTGGATGACAATACAATAATTTAACTATAATTAATAAAAATTAATTAATTAAAACTAATTATTTAAAGAATTACAAATACAGCCACGTTGGCATCATTTTTGGCTACTTAGCGACCCTTTTGGCGATTTGTGTCAAAACTTGAAAAGGGTTTTTTCTCACGTTTTAAAGCATTCAGTTGAACTGAAATTTTATATACACGATTGTTTTGGATGACAATACGATACTTTAATGAAAATTAATAAAAATTAATGACCACTTAATGTTGCGATTCTGTCATATGCATATACATATTTATATTAATTGTAACTATTTAATAAAAAGTAGCTAAAATAAAATGTTTCTTTGTTGATCTAAGTAGGACTTGACTTAAAATTTTTTTTTATATTACTTGTTTAATTATCAACATTTCCAGCTGTGATAGACATTGGTGATTGAAGGTGAACGAAGATCAGGTGTTATTGAAACATTGCATTTGATAAACAATTTTTTTTCTTCAAATCAAGACATTTAAAGACTTTTATCAATGTAGTGGATATATGAATAGTTATACAAATAACTTTAAACGTTTTCAAAATACATTTTGGTTAAGAATGTTTTCAGATTTGAATTGTAGCACTAACTTTGACTTCAATTTAAACTGTTTATTCAGTCTCTTTCCAAGAGCATTCATTGATGTCTGCGGATAAAGTATTATCAATTCCAAGAATGCTTTTTGTACTCATGACTGAACAAGCTTCTTTGATTAGGTCACTGTAAATCGAGTCTTTCTTCGCAGAAGCAATTAATAATATTTCCATTTGACACAGTTAAGTAAGAGTTAGCTTTATCCACGAAACGCGCGCGCGTAATTTGATGTTCACATTGAGATAGTATCGTAAAAGGTAATAAAAAGTTCCAATAAATGAAACTCTTAAAGTGTTTACGAACTTAATAGTTTCGAATTTATATTCTAAAATTAATCACAGATTTTGTCACTACATTAGCAAAATATCCATTACTTCATGAACCAATACTTATTGAATTTGTATGTATTTTGAAAGAATGTTTGCCTTTTCAAACACCTTTTTTATAACATTTAGCCCCCAAACGAACTCAGCCTTAAAAATACACAATATCAAAGTGTAAGCTTCGTCACCAGTTTTGGGATTAGTAGTTTCCATTTCGTTTTAAAGCAGTGGTCACCAACCGGGGTCCACGGACCCCTGATTGTCCATGAAAAAATTTTAATGGCCCGCAGAAAAATTAGGACACCATTTATTCAATTTCAAAAATGTCGAATTAAACGTATAAAATACGGTTCATACTTTTTTTAAAAAAAAATAGTTACTCAACTTTTAGCAAAATTCCTTCTGATTTTAGTGATTCTTTTCAGCTGCTTTTGCCGGTGACATCGACATTTGAAAGTAATAGTTGGTAACCATCTTAAATTTCAGGCATAATATTTTTGTTGATATTGCTTTGCATTGTCAGTTTGCCCTTACTTTTGGTGAAGTTCGTTTGCAGTGATATAGAAATGTATAGAGAAACGTAAATAGGTGAAAACATAGCAATAGAGGGTCATCATATAATGATAAATCATATTAGCGGTCCGCCAAATATAAAATTATGTATTTAGTTGTGCGGAAATTTAAAGTTTGACGACCGCTACTCTAAAAGTATGTACTAATATATCCATTAAATACTGTTGAACAGTTCGCAAGATTTCGTAACTGCTTCTAAATCTTTTCTCTTTAACCCTTTGAAAGACAAATCATTACTTTCATCATTGACTCAACAAGTCAAACACATTTTTTTTTCAAACGTAGCATGTCCGAAAGAAATTCAAATTAACGGCATATTTTCTTGTATAATACCGAAAACATGAAGGACAGAAATATTCTTTGATTCATGTCTTACATCAAGGTCGAAAGAAATGCATGTAGCAATGTACATACATGATGTGGAGGTTTTCTTTCATCATCGTTATGACACATTTTTAAATGTCTCATGTTTCCTGCTCCATTGTAACATTAAACAATTATATTTCTACGAATGATGCCAAGTTCTTTGAAATTAGAGAAAAGCAACTTGTACAAAGTTTCACTATCAATCAAATCGGAACCAAGAAAAAGCTCCCCGATTTCCAGTTTCTTAGTCACATACCTTATGAGTGAGTGAGAGTGAGTTATATTTACGTCGCTCTATAAAGCTGCACTGAACCATGGTTAAACGACAAGGACGACACCTGAGCTGGTAACCCCCTCTTCCTTACTTCTACAACTCCCCGATGGGAGGACGTTTGAACCTCGACTGATTTAACGTGCAGTGGCCCCCTCTACACAACGGGTCTTCAGCAGTACTGGGCCCGAGATCATAACACGCCAGCCACAAGTCTTGACCACTAGGGTACCGCTGCCCACGCCTATCTTATAAGAGCTAACTCCTCATAATGTGAAATGTTTGGAGTTCTATCCCACCCGTATAAACAATTACTTGTTTTTCTAAGCACTTTCAAATATGCTGCTATGGTTAGGTTGTCATATCAAAATTTCATTTGTAAATTATGAACATTAGTAAAATACTTTTCTAAAATTAATTTTTCTGTCTGAAAACGCTCCCCTTAAGACGTTGATCTAATATATTGCACAATATTATCACTGTTATTTGAGTGATCATTTTCTGTGTCTCTTTAGTGCTGAGCGCTGGCTTCGCAGATAATTTTAAGCTTATCTCGATTTTTTATTCTCTTCTTCCTGTTGTAGAGTATACACGTAAAAATACATTTTCCTTGAATTTTCCAGAGCGTTTTTAGAATTAAAATGACAAAAGAAAATTTATGATTAAAGCGTTGTACTGTCTCTCCTCAGTTTTAAACCCATTTGAAATAAATTTCATCGTGACAACTTGTGCTACAAAACAAAAACAAAAAGTTATGTCTCCTGCAATGCTGTATATTCAAGCCATTTTTTTTTCTGTAAACCATGCATTTATGAACTTTCTTTTTGATTCTGGGTATTTATTAATACTAAGTTGAAATGAATCCACTTTAGAAAAATTTTCACGTTTTTGCTTATCATAAAACGGATGTATAGGTTGGAGCTGATTATGACTAATTATAAGCAATACACTCGCACGTGCAACTTCTACTTTCATAGCTAATGAAACAGATTCCCCTGCACTAGTCGTAGAAATAGTACTAGCAATGGTAGTGGAGTTAAAATTGTCTTACATCGCTTGCACCAACCAGTTTCTACCTTTTGGCAAAGAAAAAAGTCGAACAACGTTCTACTATAATAGAATCATGTTTGCAATACAAGTATGTTGATAAAAAAAGATATTTGTAAAAACACAATGAAATACTTGAAAAAATAATTATGACTAGTATTTGCATATGGTGATTTTCAGGTTAAGACCTGACACTGGCAAAACACAAAAACAAACAACACATGTTCCAAGCAGACAATCCCTCACTTAGCATCATACGGATTTTCATGACGTGATTACATTTACCTGTATTTGATTACAAATGCCATAAAAATTCCTTGGTATTTTACAAGCAATAATCCCACGCATAGAATATCACATTCATAGAATGAATTGGATGGCTCCATATAATTCGAATGCCAGATGATAATGTTCTCAAAGAGGTACGACAGTTCAGTCACTGGGATTCGGAAGAGTGGAAGACCCAAGGTTGAGATAGGATTAAAAACGAGAAAACTTGGAGAACAAAGTAAACAAGATGTCATTATGGTGGAATCTTCAAAGGAAGGCACTGCCTTCCCCCACGAAGGGCCGTCTTGCCAGATATGATGATGATGAATCACATACACACCTATTCTCTAAGATATAAGCATTTAGTGTATCACTCTAGTAGTCAAAATGCCAATACCAAACTTAAAGAGAATGGATCCATCACTGTCTGTGACACACTTGATAAGAAGCTCACACAATAATCTAAACCATATATTTTAAGTATGTGAGAATTTATCGAGACTTCTTTTTTAAATCTTTGTTTTTAACTTAGTTTATGTAATTCCGAAGTTACGTTTAACTCTTAATATCAATATCTATGAAAAGGATGCATATTCCTACGTTATAAATTGGAATTTCAGGGTTCAGGTCTCAATTGGATTTTTTCATCAGTTTGCCTTGATGCACTGATTTAATAATGAATAACATTAATCATGCATCAACAATCAATTTAAAAAAAAAAGAGTTTCTTTTTTTGTCCCTCAGAATATTTTGCCATTTATACATCGTATATTTAAAACAATACCATCATTTAAAAAGTATAATAAATACCTTTTGATGGCGTAGTTGATTTTATTTCGGGACAGGAATAATTTACTGGGCACCCACACGAATTTATCTGCGATACTGTACAACCTTTAATTTCATAATGCTTGTAATACCTCCAATCACAGCTACAGTCCTCTCGTAACTCTTCATTCATCAAACCTGTAAAATAGTTACAAAGCAAATGTATGAGTTTTAGTAAAAATGACAAATACAAAGAATTTTTTAACTCATTGTAGAGGGTTGAATGAGTGAGTATTTATTAATGTCGCACAATAACGCAACGCGAAGGCTATTGGTAATGGACCTCGTAATTTTGAGCTCTAGTCAAGTGGCAAGAACACTATATCAGAGCTAGCATCCTTCTCTCCTAACTTCCACATCACACCAACGTATAATGTGGTCACGACAGATTTAAAGTACATCAGCCCCTCTACATGGCAAATCATCAGTGGTACCAGGAGATGAACTCATGACTTTACAATGTAACAAAAATTGGAATTAAAGAAAATAAAGTGAAGAATATAGAATTTCTATTCGTTCTTAAGAAAATGTTTTAATAATAAGCGATTTTTTTAAAAAATAAAATTTATTTTGTATTTGAGATATTTTTCCATTATTTTATTATGTCCATAAGAAAATGTTTTCAAGAACAGAGGTCGCCTAAGTGGTGATCCACGAGAAAATTTCGCTGGTGCTCAAAAAAATGTGGAATATATTTGCTCATCACGTTAAGCTATGTTTTAAGATGCATTGAAACATAATTCAATTCATAACAATTATTTTTTAAAAAATCCTATTAGTGGTCCACGGGATTCAAATTATGAATTTACTGGTCCGTGAGGTCAAAAAGTTTGACGACCGCTGTTCAAGAAAATATCAAAATTTACTGAAGGTACAACACACAATTTCATTTTAAATTCGATAGTATCCGATAACTTTTAAGAACCTATTATGTATTCAAACTTTTTAGAAAACTTAACAAGAAATTTATAAATATTTTCCCAGCTAGGTAACGATTTAAGATATCACTAATAATTATTTATAAACAAAAATTGTTAAATACAGGCATGAACTTTTTATTAAAATACTTATTTATTTTATATCGATGTTTTGGCAAGACTACAAAAAACACTCGCTATGAAGTTTGGCATGCTTGCTTTAGAACAGGGATGGCCAACTCGCGGCAGGCGTGCACAGTATGGCATGGCGAAGTTGTAACAGTGGTATGCGAAGATTTACTGAAAATATCTCGGAATAAAAACATTTTTACAATTTTTTTGCGGTTATCTCAGAAAAATAATTAAATGAAACCCTCAAAATTTATTTTGAATATACTTAATTAAATTACAATAGAAAATTATCCATTGTGTGTGCTGGTTTTCTAAAGGGCACTCACTAGATTTTGGTATTTGAGGGCGCGTGTTTAAAAATATCTGGAAGAAAACAATGGTGCCCTATGAGTGCTTGCTGCTTAAGAATGAATATTGACTATGGGATTTAGCTTTTCCTACCAACATTATGAGACGTTTAAATAATTTAAATTTAAGATTATACACAGGGAAAAGATTGATTTTTACCCTAGTTGGTCATATATATATCTTTGTGTGAATAAACTTTTGCTTTTTGTCTCGATTTTGGAGGGAAAAAATGAACACATTTCATATTAATGCAGGAAATATTTACGAAAGTTAATAATGCTCCAAGCTATGATATATTCAAAAATTTAATATTCATTTTGCAGGATTAATTTAGGTTGATGATTTTCAAGATGATAAAAAATACTCATCTTTTCACAAAAATCGCTTTTTAACTTCTCTGCAAGACGTTAATTGTTGCTTGCCTGATATCCAAATCGAAATTATTGACCCACAACATCATACTGCACCGAAACTCAAATGTGAGGAACTTATTTCAAATTGTAAGGTATCCGACTATGTTCGGAACCGTGATTTTGCAAAGTATAAATGGATAATATTTATGATATTTAGTGTCACTTAGACTAGAAAATGTATATAAAATTGTTTTAAGAATATTATTACAATAAAAAATTATTTAAGTACAATATTTTGACAAAAAAGTAACAGAATGATCCATTTTCAAAATATTCTCCTTTTGTGAAAAATTCTTTTATTATAATAATAGTTCGCCTGTATATAGCTCATTTACAGGCAATTTACTAGAATTTTTGAAATATATAACTTAGGAGTGGGTTTATCCATATTTTACGACAACAGAGGGAAGCAATTTTAAGAAAAAAGCGACGATTATTATTTCAATTGGTGGTAACTCTGAAAATAAAGTGAATTTTTCAAAAATCCTAGTTCAGACTCTCTGGAGAAGTCTTTACTTGATACAAGCGCGCGCGCGCGCGAAATATTATTTTAGAAGCATTTTTTATAAAAGTAGAACATTTTGAAAAAAGATTATTCTAAGTTCATTTTTTGCCAAAATGTTGTATTTAAGTAATTTTTTTGTCAAAATGTCCTTAAAACAATTTTATACATATATTTTAATCTAAGTGACACTAAATATCATGAAAATTATCCATTTATGAGCTTTTTAAAATCATTGGTTCCGAACGTAGTCGGATACCTTAAGTGATCCGAATTATACTGAGTTTTGAAAATTTGTGCCAAAAAGCAATTTTTCCAAATTTACACGATTTGGCTGTAAGATGATATTATTATAAGTTAGGATCAACATATGTTTGTAAGCAAATGTTTTCTATAATGAACATAATAAAATCAAAATATCCCTCAGAATTAACTGATATGCACCTAAAACAATCTAATTTTGTGAGCATATGCAAGAACTAATCCTAATATAGATGACTTCTTAAAAAAAACGGCAAATTCAAAAGCTACATTTAGCAGTATTGCCTGTAAAGTAATTATTTAGAATTAAATATTTCGAGTCACTCATTTCTATTTTATATACCTAACCTAACTGATTAAACTTGTAAAATGCTTATTAACAATAAAACCTAAGTTTGTACTTTTGTCCTATTTATTATATTATTTTCAAATTTCCACTACTTAGACTTGTATTAAAAAAAAGTTTTATTTGCGCAAAAATCCCATAATAAACCAAAAAGTAACACTTTTTAACCTTTCCTAAATCTTTTTTGTTGTTTTTTGTTGGAAAAGTTTGAGTGGCATGCGTAATTATTTTTTATCAGACAGTGCGCTCTTCCCAAAAAGGTTGGAAATGTTTTACCTACTTCATAAACTAATTTTGTGAAATATATCTGTAATATAAGTTTTAAAATATTTTAGATTTTCATTTTACAATATTTTCAACCTGAATGATCTAGAAATTAAACTAATATATAGTTTCCAATTTTATACATTCAATAGTTTAATTTATTTAACTCTGAAAATTTTATTAATTTTAAAAAATCTTTTATGGATTAAATATAATTTGAATCAACCCGCGTTTTGTAAACGTGTGTGCAGGAAGATAAATAAATATAAGCGAACGCGACATCTACACCAGTAAACTTTGACAGCAAGAAAAATGAAAATGTATCATATAAAGATGAAGTACTAGGAATATTAAAATAAATCGGAGAAAAAATACCATAATTGCTTAGGATGAAACGAACAGACGTAGACAAAATCTCGGAAATTTGGCAAAAACTCAAAAAATTTAAATAATTGCTCTAGAATGCATCGGATGGAATGAAAACACGTAGATAAGGATATCTTGAAAATCTGGCAAAAAAGCAAAGAGAAAAATCCTTGAATTCGGGTTGTCAAAGGTCATAAAAAGACCGCCAAAAACGTGTTTTTATCAAATCTGTAGTAAGTAAAACCGGGAGAAGAAAGTCAGAGTCATTTGAAGTTGTGTATTATGCATTGATAAACAATAGTTATGAAATGAAGGGATGAGGGGCATATTTTAACCATTCTTCGCATAAACATTTAATGGTTTTTCTTTTTAAAATAAGTGAAAACTTCTGATTTATTCTGGGCAAGATAATCCAATTGTTCGGATACACTACGTTTTCTTTTACGATATTTTCGGGCTTTTAGTACTTCTCTTTTCGTGCCAATTCATTGGTGGATTTGCTTATTTCATCCATTTTCTGTAAAGAGCAATGTTTAAATAATTATGCATTCTTATATATTTATATACGAGTATATACGACATAAATGTCAATTAGTCAAATTATTTAAAAATATTTATGTGCAAATTGCTTATGTAGATTACATTTATATAACGTCTATGTTTATATGGTACTTAACATATTATCGCAACGGCGACATTATATCACAGAAAGCACATAGTTGCCAATTCAGCACATGCGACACTTGGGAAATCAGGGTTGCCAACTTGGCGAGTTATCTTGAACATTGGCATTGCTGCGATAAATACATAAGTACCATTTATACACCGTATCCTACGTAAGACTAGAAAAACTTATGCCCTGATAGCCGTTTACTTTTCTTAAAACTCTCTAAGCATATAAACGGAGGGGTTCGTACTTTTTCACAATACTTTTATTTTCTCATAATCTCTTAGAGGTCATCACTAATACAAACCAAAATAATGGCAACTTTTTTGCTAATTAACTTCATTAAAATTTCGGATTTTAACTCTTTCGGCACATTTTTGTGTTTAAAATGCTCTTTCTACTGAATCAAAAAATAGATCTATGCTTCGTTTCTTTTTATCTCTGATCTCCTTCATAATAATAATCCTTTTTTTCCATTTATTTTTGCTTGCGTGCCTCTTCTCTCGTCCACTCGCTGGAGTTGAGTCGAAGAGGGCTGCATGAAAGAAAATAAAACTTGTAAAAAAGAGTGCATGAAATTTTTACTTAAAAAAAACCCGTGCCTAAAAAGTTTTTAATTCAAAACTAAAGGAGCGATGCCGACCCGAGCTCGCTTGATGATCCTAATTTAACCGAGAAAACCCGGCTGAGCGTAACGCACTCGAGCCTGACGCTTAATTCAGATTCACTCTTCAGCGTAATGCGCCTAAAGAAGTTAACACTTCAATAATTTGCCTTATAACTTTAACAGTAACTCAGGGGTAGATAATTGTGTTGGTTCAAGGGTCACATTGTGGAAGTGGAGGATACGGGGGCAAAACTATTTTAAGTGATTGTATTCATTAATTAGCTTTACATCTCAGAAGAGGTACAAATTATACCTAAAAATAAATAATTAAGCAGTTTTATTCAATAAATTTATTCTGCTAATTTCATATCTATAACAAGATTTAATTTTAGAATCAGTTTAATGAGATAAATGGACTCTGTCACCCTTTTGTACAAACTTTTTTAAAATCAAGAGTGAGATTGCTTGTTGAAATTCTTATCACAGCCTGTAGGGGTTTTTTTCCAGGCAATTCGCATATATATTTCCTCTTGTTGATCTTCATGCAAGAAAAACTTTTCTCACAAATATATGTCTACTTAAATATAGAGAACATTTTCCCAGTCAATTTTTTCATACATGGAAATTTTTCAGCAGTTAAAGATTTGTAAGTCAATTTCAATGTCGTAGCATTAAACATTTCCTTCACATTGATTTGACTGGAAATCAACAGGCTCAAGCTTTAGTTCGTCAGGTGCTGTATCAATAGCAGCAGCGTACGGGAAAGAAATCTCGGTACTAAGTGTACTTCCTTTATGTCCTGTGAAGCCGCTATTTGCCTACTTCTGCAGTAATTGGTTTTCGGGAGGGTATTTAAGCGGATTTACACTTCTATACATTGTGCCCTTTGGATTATATTCATCTTGATATAAATCTTGAACTTCATGTGAAGGTATTAAAGAGCGAAATGTCTCCCGAACAACTGAAAGCTACAGCATTGGAAACTATTGGCAATCGATTTCCAACAAGTGAATGGCTACATGATTTTATTGACGGCTCCCTTCTAACAGATATCGTGCTGGAGCCGGTATCTTCTGTGAATTGTTTAGCTTTTATGTACTATTAGGTATTTTTACTACTGCCTTCGATGGCAGATTGAAGGTTGTAGCTATTGCAATAGTGGTCGAGAAACTATCACTAAGAAGCTCCAAGTTCAACAGGGCCGTAATCTTTTCCGACTCTAAATCGACATTACAAGCTTTAACTCAAAATTACCTCTGTAATTCACAAAGAATTTTAAAATGCAGATCGTTCTTAACAGATTTTCCTCATAAAATCTCTTTTCAGTGGATACCGTCTAACTGTGACATTGCTGGGAATGACCATGCTGACTTTCTTGCAAAGAAAGGAACCATTGTGATAACTCTCGAGGATTTCAACCTTTAATTCCTTAAGGATATTTTCTAATATGGCTTTTAAGCATACTTTTAAAATGGAAGTTGCAGAGATGTCGAAGACATCTAATCTTGGAGCTCCTAGAAAAGCTGCTGTATCTTTGACTTTTAACAGGTCATGACTGTCTGAGATCACATCTCTACAGAATTGATATTGCGGACTCACCGGACAGTACTCTGTGCGACTCTGGTCAGCCTATGACCGCATGGAGATTTGGTCGTGTGCCCTGCACATATTAGTCCTAATTCAAAAAATATTGCAGAGCACGTGTACTAATGGCATAGATGCTATTGTAGTGTGTGGTATTTTTAAAATAAATACATTTCTATACAAAGTTCGGATACAGAAGTAAAAATGATTGCCACACACATAATTTACCGTTATAACCTATTTTATAATATTCTATAAAATACTAATATTATCTTTGATCTGTAGACAGGCTGTTTGAGCTGGCTATTTGCGGTTTGAAAATAATCCTTGCCCTCATCGGTTAGTCTCTACAAGTAAAAGTATTCTATACTTTACTTTGCACTTAATAGATACTTTTCCTTTATTTCTTTTCGGTAAAAGTTCACTGTCCTCTCACTGTACACTTTTCGTTATCTGATCGTGATTCAAAAAGTATTGGCTGTGGTTTGTGGTCTTCTGTACCGAGAAAAAATGAACCACCAGAAACACCTCTAATATGCATGGTACGAGCACATTTATTTCATTAGCTTCACTTTAAACCAGTGATTTCCATGATTTAATTTTTTCATCATCATTGGGTTCATTGACATCGTACTGCAAACAATACAAAAGCTGTTGGAGGTGGACTTCGAAATTCTAAGCTATGGTCGAATGATAACGACGATATCCAGCGTAGTTTCTGAAGCTTCCTGTTCTAGTCAGGCCAATGTGAAAACTCTAGTCCGATGGATTCTGATTGATTTTACAATGCTGCTATTCTCAATGGCTATATCAGTTAATGGTCCATCAGTTATATGACTTCATCATTCTACCGATTCAAAGCCTGATTTAAAAACTAAATAAGAATTTATATTGATCTTACAAAAGTCGAAAATCATATGGTAGAAAAAAGATGCTTTTAATTTAAGTCTTGTTGCCACGGTTGTCGAGTAATCACGATTCGTATTCTTTGCAGGCATTGCATCTGTCGAGTCGTGGTTTCAAACCGTGGAATAATTAAAAGTCAAGACTTAAAAGTCCTTTTGTTGGCGTAGTGTGGATGTTTGGAGAGTGGGGTTCCAAGTCAGTGGGGTCCTCGTCACTTGATCGCGATTAGGGATTGCAATACGGAATACCGAATACCGTATTCACAAGTTTAAATACCGGTATTTTGGTATTTACTAGAAATTTTTTTTTGAATTGTCTCCACTATATGTTCAATGATAGCCAACATAGCAAAATAGTATACGTTTTTATTTTTATGTCACTTTAACGGGCGAAATTAATTAGATGAATATAAAGTTGCATCGTACAATCAAGAGAAGTGATAAATATGTGAATCATCCAAGGAGGCAGGCCAAAACTATTCTATTACAGTTCAGAGCGATACTACACACGCGCAGAATTTGTATTCTAATATTCGTATCTATGAAAACAAGGTTGTATTTGTGAAGAAAGTGCGTAATATTTCAACATTTTTTAAATTGGCGAGTTTGTAGTTCACATTGTATTTACATGTCAAAATATTTTTCAGATTTATTATATATATATTTATATATTCACAAATAATAACCCATAATAATGAAATAAGAATAATTTTAAAGAACATAAATTAGTTAATAATACTTCGGTTTGGTTTCATTATTTATATGATGAAAATTGCAGAACACAGACTGAATAGTGATATTTGCACCTTTTTTTGTAATTTAAATAAATAAGATATTCCGTTATTTTATTTATTTATTTTGTGATTATGTGTTATAATTTATAAGTTACGCATTTTTTTAGATATTTACACTCTCTAATATAAAACTGGCAAATAAAGCAAAGAAACACTTGTGTTTCCTTTCTTTTTCTAAAATTTCTAATAACGGTATTAAAACCGGTATCCCGGTATTAAGATCTACAAAATACCAAATACCGGTATTGAACTTTTGGTCCGATATTGCAATCCCTAATCGCGCGATTCAAAATTTCTCGGTTCGTTGTTGTGAATTGCTTCGAAGTGCGACATAAATAAGCAATTAATTTCAGCTTACTGGCATAAATTAAGATGAAGACACACAGTTCTAAATACAAAATGATAACATATTTTTGTAATTGCACCACATAGGTTGTGAAAACATGAAGGTGTAGTATGAAGAAAAAATTCTTTCTGTTAAATTTTGAGCAAGTTTGATCATTCTGCAAATTTAATGTACAAAAATTCGGCAATAGTATTACAGAGTTTTTATTTTCCCCCTTTCTATTACATACTTCCAAATAGTTTCAGCAGTAAACAAAAATGACGATCTCACAATTTTTTAAATATCTGTGGAATATTTTTTTGCCTACTTAATCGCTAAGATTATATATAATCCTAGTTTAGAAATATATATTTTTTACTTGAATTTTATTTTAATCCATCTTACATACCGTAAAACCCATACTTTCAAGCTGAATTTTTTAATTTTTAGGTATATTCGCCATATAATGCGCACCCCCCTTTTTTACGAAGAAATCTGAAACATTAGTATACATTGCTCTTATGTTTTGAAGTCATTTATTCGAGGTATTATTCAATTTTTGAAAAAAATAGTATACTTCTAGAACTACATCTCTTTTTTGTTCATAAAGCAAGTCATTTCTTTTAATAAACAATATTTCGATACAAATAGAAGAAATTTTTTATGTTCACTCTTCTTGTTATTTTTAAACTATCGTTTATACTCGGCGTATAACCCCACCCTTTTAAATTCCATCTTATTTTTTGTGTTAAAAGTGCGCGTTATACGCCGGATTTTACGGTAAATGTTATTTGAAATATACAAGTAATTTTAACAACATATATACATCGTTAAGTATTATTAAGTTACCCGAAAGTGAGAGTTGTATTAAAAATCGCACTATAAAGCTGCACAAGGGCTACTGGCGACGAACCTCGTAATTTTGAGCCATGGTCAAGTGACGAGAGGACGACACCTAAGTTGGCATTCCCCCTCTCTAAAATTTCACACCACACTAAAGAAATGATGTTTGATCCTCAAAACCAACGCGAAGGGGGTCTACAGTTTCACTAATTAAGTTACCACAAGTTCTAATACATTAAATTGTCCCCTGATTTTATTTGTTGGTTATCTGATAGATCGTAAGATCCAAATTAGAAAAGTATAAAGTCAAGCTGCTACTATACTAATTTAAGGGGACACAGTACGATTCAATTGACAAGAGAATCGGTCTATCTAATTTTTTTTAGACTAAATTATCCTTAATACACTTTTCTATAATCTCTCAAAATTTGAAAGCTCTTATCTTAAAAAATGCAGAGTTATGACACATTTTATGTTATCGTTTTTATTCACTCCTAATAGCAAATAAAAACTTCAAACTGACTTATCTGAGAGAGAAAAAAACAGTTTGTCTTCATTTCAATGCTAATTTTTTCTTTTTTAATGTTTTTAAATTTTTCTTAATACTAATAATACGTACAAAAGTTGGTATGTATTTTGAATCAAAGGAATCTTATTTTTAAAAAAATTTTTAATTTTTTATATACATTTTTAAGGAATTTTCAAAAAGCTTTCATAAAAGTATTAAAAAAATATAACATGGAATCACAAAAATACCAACTCTTACTATGTATTTTGGACGTACTTTAAAACAAATTTTATGGACTAAAGGGCATAGCATTTAAAAAACCTTCAAAATTTTGTTTTCCTTAAAAAAATTTAAAAGGTTATTTTATGTTTTGAGCACAAAATCTGTTTTACATAATACATATACAGAGGAGACAATAAAAAAAAATCTGAAAATCATTAAGTTAAAAAAATTTTGGGGAAAGACTATTCTCCCCCTTAAATTTCCTTCTTCAAATATTTTTGTTGAGGAAAAAATTCTATTCGTTTTAGTATATTAAACAACTTTAACAGTATAATTTCATTAATCTCTTAAGATAAAAATGTTTTTTTGCTTTTAAAAAAAAATTTTTTTTTTCTTACTTGGATATCATTTGTGTTTATTTTAACTCGGTTAAAAATTAAAATCCGATTTATTTTCAAAACAACTTAAATTATTTTCTTTTGACATCCTGTTAATCTATCATTTTTTTACGTCTTCCAAATTCTTTGATTGCATCAAGCAATGATTTTCATGCCATCTAACGCACATTCCATTCGTATTTCAACACTGAATTGTTCTTTCGTTTCGGAAATTTCATCTACTTCCTGAAAGTCAAGTTGTATTAAGTCACAGAACTCTGAATTTTCATTTGTAAAACACAAACAATAGATATTTTCGTAAAGTAGGTTTTGATTTAAAATCTGCTGGAAATATGCAAAAATTGTTTTATTTAGTAAAATTCACTTAGATTTTAGTTTAGTATTTATCTTAAACTTTTTGTCAATGTTGAAGATAGTTGAATGTATTTAGCGGCAAATTCCCCAGTAGTATAATGCCATCAAACAAATTTAATACTTTATCAAATAGAAAAGGAAAAAATTTCGTTTATAAAATTTGTATTTGTATAAAAATGCTATCTAACACAGAATTATAACATCGGATCGATTGACTGTTTTTTAAACTTTTCGGCTAATGTTAAAGAATGGGGGCCCAAGTTCGGGAAAAATTTTTTATACATGACTAACACTGACATATTCTGGCTTCGCTTTTTGAGAATCACTTATTTTTTCATCTCTCATTTTATCGGTTGACACATTTTTTTTTTTAAAATGTGTTTCGAATTCCCTATACCCCAATGCTAAATAGCTATCCTTTTACATGTTAAAAAAAAAAAAAAACTAATCAAATTCACGAAATATTTTAAATTTTAAAAACACTTATTTATACAAATGCATGAGTTACAATGTCCAAAAAATTTTTAAAAAAAAAGGATTTTTCTGTCCCAAAATGTGCTTCGCGTTAAGTTCCCCTCTTTTCTTTTTCGCAGAAAAAGGCAATAACGTCACATTTGATAATCGGAAACTGGCGTGAATTCGTAATTTTTTGATAAAATAAACGATATTTGTCTCTCCAAACTTCCACACCCCACCAACGAGAGAACTTTCAGTCTCGACAGATTTAATATGCATCAATTCCTTACACAGTGGAGCTTTAGTGATACTGGGACTATCAGACTATCACTGGAAAGAAACAATGTTGCGTAAGAGTTAGCAACGCAAGACCACCCGGCTACTGATGTCACGCGAGCATCAATTGATTAGGTTACTCTGTTAACATTGAAATTTGTATCAAGTTTTGGGTCTGATTTTATTAGAAACAATAGCGGTGCGGCAGCTACGGCGTATTTAAATCTTATTGAATCTGGGAGTTTTCATGTGACGCGATGGTTTACCGCGGAATTAACCAGACTATGAAACCTGAAGTAACCAAGGTGGTCAAGTATAAGACGGATAAGTTGAACTTACCAGATTTTCTGGTTATAAATTTTGATCCGCCATTGCCAAGGGGGCCTGTAGATTTTTTGTGTCCAACGAGCTTAAATCGGCACTGTTTAGCAAAGATTTGAAAAAATCAATTTATGTCATAGTATTAAACCAGAAATGGGCATTAACCCTCCAAGCGGTCTGTACGTAAAATTCCGCTGTTCCAGAGATGCTTTTTCTGCCTTCAAGCAAGATTCCCAAAAGCGGCCGAGCCGCATTCTTAAAAATACGGCTCAACCGCTTTTGAGAACCCCACCTGAAAGCAAAAAAATATGTGCGGTGCATTTTTGAAGCATCTCCAGAATGGCAAGACTTTAAGTGCAGACCGCTTAGAGGGTTAAGTCGATCGCGATCGACTGGTGGAACGCCTTTACTAAGACCTAAAATACGCATACTAAAAGAAACGTATTTATAGAACATCAACGCCAGCTAGACTGGAGAATCAGCTTTTAGCAATCAACGTGACAGTGTTTACTTTAGCAAATGATTCAATAAATGTGTCGACGACACATGTGCCTTCATTGGAAACGATGACGTTTAACACTTTAACTGCCGCTGTAGGGAGAAAAAGCGATCACTGCGGTGCCAGCCGTAGAAATGAATTTTTCTCCACACGCCGTTTGAAGGGGAGAATAAATGCTGATAATCAGCTCTTCCCCACGATACCACGGGATTGGCTAGTGAGACATCATTCCATTCCCCGCACTTCTACGGGATTGTGCTCTCCTCCAGTTGATGTCATGTCCCGCGATGGCATGGGAATCAGCTACGAACAAATGTAAGTACTTACGTCGATTTCAGATTCATCGGTTCGTGTATGTTTTCTGCTAACTGCATTGAATACGTTCAAGCTCCAAGGTCTAGTAGTCACTCCGTAGTTATTCAAGCATTCAACTGGATAATTTTATTTTACTTCTATTGTAGTAAAAATAGTAATCTATTGTATTTTAAAAAGGGGGTTACAATGTCGAAAACAAGTGTTAAAAGAAAACACAATTTTAATTCAGAATGGCCACAGCTACGCCATTGGGTGGACCGTAACACCTTAAAAACATTAGAAGTAGCCCGCGCGCGTACCTTGGAAAAGTCCGTCCACCCCTGCATTAAACATTTCCTTCATACTATGATCTGACTGCATATCAATAAGTTCAATCTATAGCTCCTGGGGTGCTGTATCAATATCAGCAGTAATGGGATAAGAGAGCAAATTGAATTTAGACTCAATTTTCTTAAAATCTTGAGAAATCTTCTTGTGACCTTCAAACTCTGCACATCTCTAATTTTAGCAGAAACACTTTCGGGTGAGTGAGTGAGTGAGTGAGTGAATATTAACGTCGCACTGTTCAGCTACACGAGGGCTTTTGGCGACGGACCACGTAATTTTGAACCATGGTCAAGTGACGTGGACGACACCTGAGCTGGCACCCCCTCTCAACTACCACACCACACCAACGGGAGGACGTTTCAGCTCTCGACAGATTTAACGTGCATCGCTGCCCTACACGGCGGTCTTTAGTGGTACTGGGCTCGAACTCATGACATGCCTGCCATGGTCCGATACCTTAACCACTGGGCTACCGCAGCCCCAGAAACACTTTCGGATACTTGGTTTTCCTAAAAAAGGTACAGTGGGTGATCGGTTAACGAACACTTTCATGAAAGATTTTTGTGTTCGGATAACGAACACTTTCAAAAAAGATTTTTGTGTTTGGACAACGAACACATATTCGGATAATGAACAAAACGAATTCTAACGAACACTTCTCGGCTCTGAAAAAAAATTAATATTAAACATTTGTTATCATTTTGCATAAAAAAATAAGATCACTGGGAGGAGAAATGTTTAAAGCATGCTTAGTATTGATAATTACTAAATGAAACTTGAATTAACAATGAATTTAAAGGTCATTCAATAATTATTATTATGACTAAAATCAATACACACTTGAATACTTGAATTTCAATATGAATATCAATATTTTATGACAGCTGATAAGTTATGGGCGAGTGGATTTGTTGACATGGCAAATAAATTAAGCGAATTCTTAAATTTTTTCAACCAGTGCAAACTATAAAATATAAAGGTGCCGATGACGCGCTACCGCCGTAAAAATACGTGAAATATGAGAAACGGACTAAAAATCGTTTTTCATCTCTCCTGAATTATGTTGCTTACCTATTAAACTTCAAAGTTCTATTGAAAAAAAAAATTCCATACAATTCATACAAATTAGACCATCAGTTTCGGTTTTGATTTCATTTTTTTAGGGTCTCCAGAACGAATTAATCGATTTCACATAGAAGTCTATGGTGAATCGATGATCGGTTAACGAACAATTCGGATTGCGAACATAGTCTTGGAACGAATTATGTTCGTTAACCGATCACCCACTGTATTCTGTTTACGTAATAGTGAAATATACGAATCTTTGGTCACGTAAGGAAAGGAAATCTCAGTTCAAACTGGATTTTCTGACTGTCTTCCCGAGCTGCTATTTGCTCACCCCTGATTTATAGGGATACAACTGTAACCAACCTGATTTATAGGAGTACAACTGTAATGGAGTTCATACAGTTCCCTTAAATGCACATTTCATGCCAAAATACCTGAAATCTTTTATGTTGTAATTACAAAGTAAAACACAAAGGATATTCGGGAAAAAAACCTCATTATTACATTTTTTGCTGTAATATGAAGATATGGTAAAAAGAATGAATAGAAGTCCTTGAGCGGTAACTGCTACACACACACTCAGCATATTAATTAAAGGTATGGATACTCACGTATAAATTTAAAATGCACTTCACGCGTCAAAGAACCGAAGCCTTATTATACACGAATTAATATTTGACGACGGAATGTTCTTTAAATTTCATGGTTTCATTTTAAGTAAATTTTGTTAGTCTTCTATTTGGCTAGTACTAGACACACAAATAGGCGTGTAACTTTAAAAGAACTGGAATAGACATTATTACCAAGCCTGTTATTTAAAAAAATCCACATATTTATATCATCCAGCAAAAATCAAGTTCATTAACATCGCGTCGAAATGGAAAACGACTCTGGACATGTTTTTCCAAAAATAATATTTCGTTTCAAAACCATCATTAGTTTAACCTTTCTAGGAACGATTTATGACACGCAAGAATACATTCTCATAAACAAAGATTTCTTTTCATTCCGCATTCAAGATTTTTTTCCCGTCTCGCGCATCTTTAAGATCTTATGATGTCGTATAATGTTGCATAACATGTCAGTCTGTTGGGGTTGAAATTCGTAGTAAAGTTATAGAAAAATGTTCCGAGAAAAATATTACAATTAAAAAATGTACTAAATAACAAAATTTTTATCTGCCGGTTTACTTAAAAATTTAAAATTGCTGGACGGATATGACACACAGAATTACTGAAAACAAAATCCTTAAGGTATCCCCACTACGTTTGAAACCATGATTTTAAAAAAGCGCATAAATGGATAATTTTCATATTTAGTGTCACTTAGATTAGAATACATGTATAAAATTGTTTTAAGGACATTTTGACAAACAAAAAATGATTTAAATACAATATTTCGGCAAAAATTAACTTCGAAAAACCCTTTTTTCAAAATGTTCTCCTTTTGTGGAAAATTTTTTAAAAAATTTTTGCCTGTATATAGCTCAGACCTCTTTACAGAGCTCAACTATGTTTTTTTGAAAAATTCACATTATTTTCAGAGTTACAACCCATTGAAAAAATTTAAAATTATGGTTTTTCTTAAAATTTCTCCCCTCTTTTGTGTAAAATATGGATAAATCCACTTCTAAGTTATATATTTCAAAAATTTATTTAAATCTCTGTACAGAGGTCTAGCTATATACAGGAAAATATTATTATAATAGAAGCATTTTTCACAAAAGGAAAAATTTTGAAATGGGTCATTCTATTTCTTTTTTTGTCAAAATATTGTACTTAATTAATTTTTTATTGTAATACTAGCCTTAAAACAATTTTATATACATTTTCTAACCAAAGTGACACTAAATATCATAAATATTATCCATCTATACGTTTTTGCAAATTCACGGTTCCGAACGTAGTCCGATACCTTAACAAAATTATACGACTAAAAAATAAGCAATAATTGTAATCAGATGATTTTTTTTTTTCACGTCATACTCAGAGTACCAAGTTTGCTTGGGAGCTAAACATTGGGGGTTTCGCGTCAAATTGACCACCTGGCCGGAACATCTGCTCATGCACCTATGCACCCAAGGTCTCGTAAACTGATATGGGCAGAGTAGGCCTTGATCCTTATGGGCTGTTGCGCCAGTGAGTTTCGTAAACTCAGAAGCAACACAGAGGCTATTGATGTAATTCTAAACAAAACGTCAAGGGTCGAGGATGACATTTGAGCTAGCATTCCACTCTCCAAAATTCTACACCGCGCTTGCGGCTGACAGATTGTTGCAATATCTCTTCTATACAGCAGGATGTTTATGGCATCAGGGCTCGATAAGACTGAGTACTAGACTGACATCTAGTACGTTAAATTTAAAGTTCACTTCTGTAGATTTGATTTCTATCTCTATAATTCTGAGCAAGGTATAAGATACCTTGCAGTTTGTGGAGAAACCATGTACTAATATCAACACCATACATTCTATCTAAAATATTTGTTCAAGGAACAGAAACAACCCAATTTTACGTTTAATATCTCAACTAGCGCTCTCCTTTAATCTTTTTTCGTGTATTAAACATTTTTCATAGTTAGTAGGATAAAATTATACATATTTCTTCTAATCACCCTCCTTCCTCCAAAAATAATTACATAAATGACATTTTTTTCCATGCCTCAAGTGAACATAATTGTGTACGCTTTTACAAAACAAAATATTGCCTTTGTCTTTAAAATATTTAAATCTTGTTTCGTTTTACATCTAGAATTCGCCCAGATTTGGAGTTAAATATAATTTCATAAAAGTTGCATCAATTTATCTTTAGACTAATAGGACCACATTCAAGAGATTCCAGTCAAACATATTTAAAAATGTTAATTTTTTAATTCTTGTTACTATGCATAAAATTTGAAAAATATTTAATTTTAGTACGTTTTAGATAGCAAGGGAAAAAATTAAGGAGTACTTTGTTCGTATAAGAGGAATAACATAATTGGTATAACAGATAATGTGTGTATGAATGTTTAGTAAATTTTAGATATTAAACGTTTAGAAAACTGAATATAAAAAATATGAAAATAAAATGTTTTAATTGAAAATTTTAACTGTATAGCTTATATTATGATAAAATATTTTTCTTTCTTAATTTAAAAAAAAATACACTGGATCAAACATATGTTAATAGATATTAAAGAATTTCTTTATAAAATCCATTCATGCAGCCACACTTACTGGTCTATCAATTCACATGTGACCTCTAGTGGAAATGATACTCATCGTCTAGTTCAGTAATGAGGCAATTTTTTTAGAAAAGTGGATTAAAAAAATTCGGGGTTATAGAGACTAAAAATAATACATTATAAAAATTCTCTAACACTAATGAGATTTACGAAACTGAGACTCTGTTTTTAATTTATCAAGCTTCAATGTAAAAGCTAATAATCGTATTTTAATAATTTTACGCACATATATCAGAGCAAATTCTATTATTTTTGTACAAATTCTGGGACTAATTTTTATGTAAATTCTTAACTGAATTTGGCACAAGCAAAATATTTAAATTTCTAAGGATACTTTTAACATTGTTTTAAAATTTAGAAGGCCGATAGAACGTCTATACGGTCTACATCCTAGTTTGCTTAATATTGTTCTATATCCGGTGTTCCCCAAAGTGGCCGTGCAGAGGTTGATTGATTGGACGAATATTAACGCCGTCGCACTGTTCCCAGCTACACGAGGCTTTTGGCGACGGACCACGTAATTTTGAACCATGGTCCAGTGACGGCTGGACGACACTGAGCTGGCACCCCACCTCTCTAACTACCACACCACACCAACGGGAGGACGTTTCAGCACTCGACAGATTTAACGTGCATCGCTGCCCTACACGGCGGTCTTCTAGTGGTACTGGGCTCGATGGCTGACAAAGCATGCACGATCGTGCCCGCCACCGCTAAACTGCCGGCTTCCCCAGAGTACGGGAAAGGTTTGGTAGGGTACGCGCGTTACCCGCGGAGTTTGGTTTGGATATGCGGTGCGCAGGTAGCAGCCACGCCTAATTCTACGTTCTCATGAGAAATCGTTAAAAAGCACTTGTTGGAACTGGATTCAGAACCTTGGTTCTGCAGAAAAATAAATATAAGTAGTGTACTTTAAACATGTATTCAGTTTACCAAATGCAACATGGCCAATATCTAGTTTTAACAGAAAAAGTTTTTGAAATATACCTTTTTTCTAATTTCCTTATTTATGTGAAGTTGCTTTCAGCATTGCGATTTTAAGTCGAAAAAAAGGAACAGACTATTGGTCGCGTGGAACCGCATTTCAGATTAAAATTAACCAGGGAACCAAATTGATTTGTCATCTCAGCACAAACAATTTCATTCTCATGAATCCAAATAAATGTTATTAATAATATATGCTTTTTGTTATATTTTACTGCTCAGATAATTTTCTTTCTTATTTTTTGTATGGCACAAAAGAAGAAAAGAAATATAATACAATTATTATCAAAGCCATACTTTTCAATTCTCACTATTACACTCCACAATCTCTCCTCTATAATCTTAGGTGGAATTTTTTAAATCGTTAATAAAATACATTTCCAGGTAACAAGGCAGGCTGAAATTTTATATATAGGTTTATTTTGGATAACAATACAATATAATAATAATTAATAAAAATTAATTGATTAAAACTATTGGTAGGTACAAATATGTCTAACCACGTTGGCATCATTTTTGGCGATGGCGACACGGCGACTTATTATTAAAACTTGAAAAGGATTTTTTTCGTATTTAAGATTATTCAGTTGAACTTAAATTTATATATATACGATTGTTTGGATGACGGCCACGATACTTTAATGGCAATGAATAAAGAAATTAAGTACCACTTAATGTTGCGATTCTCTCCCACAACCATATATACATATTTATATATTCATTGTAACTTCTATTTAATAAGTAGCTAAAATTAAATTTTTCTTCATACGATCTAAGTAGGAATTGACTTAAAAAATTTCATATTACTTTTTGTTTTGACGAAAGTACTTCCAGAGTTACGAAAATTATAGAAGGGGTGCACAGATGTCAAAAGTTCGGGAAACACTTCTCAAGTCCATTATTGGGAAGGAAAATCCGTAAGATATCAAAATTTGGGAGGGAAAGAAGGATTTGTGTCCTTTTTTCCCAAAAGTACCACCTATGAAATTATGAGGTTATATGTTATGATTGACCGCTTAGATCTTTTGAGAGAATGTTTGAGATAAGGGAATACTTTGATATGCGCTTATGCTTTTGCCAGGTTAAAAATTTGCCTCGAGTGTAAGAAATTTCGAACAAATAAGGCTCAAGAAACCCTCGCAAAATAAGGAGTTGAAGCACAGAAACAAATCCAGATTCTTACATTCAAGAACGTCATTTGTAACCTCAGGAAAGGATTTGGGAAGTAAAGATGAACATTACTTAAATTTTCCTGGCTGGGGCGGACGTAGATGGTAACCATTTTATGAAATTTTAAGATTTCTAAGGTACACTTTCAACTGATAAATTCTCAATACAGTGTTGAGAATACAATATCCAAAGCACACAAGAAAACATGAATACAGAGCTATTGAAAGATTAAATACAGTTGAACCCTAAACATACGGTGGGCAGAACTGAATAAAATAAAGCACGCACAAAAAAATATTGAAAAATTTTATGAATTCTTACATAAAACAAACTAATTCGTGGAAATACTTGAGAATTTTTTTTTTATGCCGTGGACAGTATAAAAAAGTCGCATTTATAAAATATACTGCAGTATTTACAGGTATGTAGGTACTTCCATAAATAAAATAAATAAATAAATATTACACATGAAAACATTTTAAAAACATATAGTTTCTCATTGTATACATGGATAATTCATTGTTACTCATCGTAATCCAAAGCCCTGTAATGAATAAGTTCAAAACCGCTTTCGTCACTTGAAGGTGATCAATTGATTTGGCGCAGCAACATAAAGTAGAATAAGTTTTGTGACAGCGAATCCAGGTGGTCAGTTGCTTGTAAATGTCACGATAACCATATATATGATTGACCTTTTGGAATTTTATACTCGCTTTCTTAACACAGGCATATTTTAAGAAAATGCTTTCTAATTTGTTGGAAACTGGATACCGCTCTGGCGCTATCCGCTCTCGAAAGTCGGCTTCTTGTCAGTCTTCGCGGTATACGGTATTGATGATGTACTGTCATTCGAGTTTAAGTCTTCAATCGAAGCGCGGGCTGCTCGGCGTTCGAGAAACAACTGAATGCGCATTGATAGGAGACTGTTTATAGCTGTAAATGAACAGAGCGTTTTACGAAGTATACATTTCGGTGGTAACGTACACCCGCATCACGGGGGGCAGAACTCCTAGGGGCTCCGGGCACGACTTACGCTAAGCCACGTATTTTGCCAGAAACAATACAAGGGTAAAGGCCTGACTTTCAGGGGGGTCGCATTCTCGTACACCACTGGTAAATAGATATAAGCTGCATTACAGTGGCACCAGGCCAAATTGCTTCACCGCACATAAAAAGATCGCGCAGAATTGCACAAAACAAGTCACTTGCAAGCAAAATCGCATAGACACACAGAAATAAATATTACACCTATTGTAATATAAAAAGAACAATCACAAGGCTATAATACGATCTAAGTCCTTAACAAAACCGCTTCCTTTGGGTTAGAGAACTTTTAAAAGTTAGTACGAAGGATTACACTGTGCAACACCATATTTGTCCTAGGGCCAGTAGGGTACTATTTCCTTCTGTCTGAAGGCTAGCAGAAAATGGCTACATTCCTCATCAATTTTTGAATTGGATGTGTGATTAGCGATGTGAGTGTTCAGCCAGAATAGCGTGATTTTGAATTTTACATGTTTTAAATGAGTAAACCCTTCAATTCATGTTTGTCTTTTACTTTGTTTTGCATTTACATAAAGCATAAGACAAATGCATATTTAACAAAAGTGGCATTTATTTACTCTACAAATGTGAATAAAATTATAACAAAAGATTTAAAAATGTATGTTTTCGATATTTCCGTTTATACTGTAAATTACTGTCACGAACTAATTCCCAAATATGTATCGTCACGTTATCGTTCTACTGGTCTTAGTAGTGACGTTTGAAATCCATCACGATGGAAACTCGTCGGAATTTCTTTCTCATATGTATATTTAGCATATACATACAGGAAAGGGTCTTCATTATCAATGGTCCATATGTTTTCCCACAATGTTTTAACATTATTGAAAGATCCTATCTTCTAGAGAAGAATCTTTAAACACAGTTTTAATCTTAAAACTTAAGTATATGTTCCGAGTTCTTTAGGAGGATTTCACTAGATACTTCACCATGAAAATCGAGGGAAGGGAGAGAGGGATTTAGACAAATTCGCAAATATCTCCTTAAACATAAACTCTTGATTTTAATTTTTTTTTATTTGTTGATTCAAATTTTTTTTTAACATTAGTTACTCCTTCAGAGAGAAGCAGGTTTTATTACACTTCTTAGTATTATTTGGACTATGGGTAGCTTAGTGGTTAGAGCATCGGACTCCAGACCGGAAGGCCTGGGTTCGATGCCCGATGCCACCAAATACCCTCCGAGTACACATGGAGTACGTGTTCGTTAAATCAGTGGGTCCGAAAAGTCTTGTGGGCTTAATCACGAGTGCAGGGGACTGGAGAATATTTCACTCCCCTTCAGTTCCATGCCTAAATTGTGGTAGTGGAGATAGGTGGTGTCGCCATCTATCGTCCCTTCGGGGAATTTTGCCGAGCTAATTCGAACTGTCACCTGTATGGTGCTTCAAGGCCAAGGCCAACGACAGGCGTACTTCTAGCCCCTTGCCACGATGAATTTCGTGAGAGCCTCGATCTAACTACGTCAGAATGAATGATTAAATATTAACGTCGCACTGTTCAGCTACACGAGGGCTTTTGGTGACGGACCACGTAATTTTGAATCATGGTCAAGTGACGTGGACAACACCTGATCTGGCACCCCCTCTCCTAACTACCACACCACACCAACGGGAGGACGTTTCAGCTCTCGACAGATTTAACGTGCATCGCTGCCCTACACGGCGGGTCTTTAGTGGTACTGGGCTCGAACCCGTGACAAGGCAAGCCACGATTCGATACCTATACCACTCTAACTACGTCAGACAGGTGGCATTAGAAACAATAACAGTATTATTCAAATCACTTTTTTTGGCGTAGACGATATGTATTCCGTTTTTCTTCTTTCTTCACAATTGACATATGTTTAACTTCATTTACTGAAATAAAAAAGGTACATTTATAAAATATTTTAAATTTGAAGGACATTGTATGATAATTGGATTTACATAACAGAGATGTTCAATGGTCTGCTGACGACGAACTTCATAATTTGAAACGAAGAGGACAACACTTCATTAATGATCAATAGGAACATAAAAATTATATATAGATAAATTTAATGTGCGACAGTCTTATACCAGTGAAATAGATGGTTTGGAGCGAATCGAATTTCGGCTTCTGTGGAAACTTAAACACCATTTACAAATACTCTTAAAGAAGGAATACGAACACAAAAAATATCAATAGAGCAGAAATGCGATAAATATAACGTTGTATTACGAAATTTCAAAAATAACTTACTTGTTAACATATTTTCCTCATTCATTTCCTCGGAAATAAATCCTGTAAAAAACAAAACAAAAACGCTTAAACCAAAGCGTACAGTAAAAAATAAACAATGAATAAATACACAAATATTGAGAACTTACTTTCAGTTTCGTAATTACTATTCAAATTTTAAAATAAAATTTTAAAACAAAATATGTTTTAAGTAAATATTTCAAAACAAGATTATATAAAATTGCTTTAGTTTTATAAATAAAACTATCAAACATCAGTCGACATTAAGCATCATTACGATTGTGATTTCTCATTTTGAAATGCATAAAATATCCCCATACATTTAAATTTTTATAATTTTTTTTCAATTAATAATCTTTAGTTGAAAATACTTCACACATAACAAATAATCATGTAAAATTAAATTCATTTCTCGCAAGAAACAGAATAAAAGATTTATTATGTATCGATTCATTATATATTTGTAAGCAACATTCTGACTATACTTCTTAATTGCATTTTTTTAATTTTATTTGTAAATATTTTTTTTAACTTTATTTATTAATCTACAAAGTAAATTTTCTAAGAATCTGAATAAAGCATAATTTGATGATTTTTTCTCGTTTCGTTTCTTAGACAAATTTCCGGTTTATTATAATCACTAAATTTATTTCTATTAGTAACGCAATATGTATCCCACCATGTTTTATTTCATGGCCATATTCGGAAACGTCACTTCTCAGTTCCCAAGATATATTTGCGGTTTAACCAAGCAAGAAGATATGAGTAACTTGGATCAGTGTCCCAACCTTTTTATCGCTGCGAACCGGTCAACGTTTGATAATTTTACCGCGGCCCGCTGAGGGTGGGACACGTTGATTGTTTATATTTTAGATTGTTTTGGTTTAACAATTTTAATTTAGTTTCATTTATATAAATATGCCTTCAGAATAAAATATAGTTACATCAAAAATGAACAAAAGTGATTTAACGTGGAATATAAAGTGATTTCCGTGGAAAGTTGCGCAAATCCGAGAGAAATGCACCACTTTAAATAAAATGGCAATACTTTAATGTTCTTTAGGCGGTCCGACACCATTTGATCCACGGACTGGGGGTTGCGGATCACTGGACTATATTATTGCCTTTTAATTTTTTCCTTTTACAATTCTTTTTATCTGACGACAACAATTGCATCTCATTATTTAAATCGATACTGTGGGTAATTTAAATTTTTAGTATTCGTCACTTAAAAATATAATCAATCATTTTTAATTGTTTGTTTTGAGAGGAAGTAGGTAGAACCTTCTGGTCACCCCTCTTGCCTACATCATAATTTCGAAGTGTTTTACCTTTTCATTCCCCCCAGTGATATAAGAGGTGAAAACTCCAGGAATTAGATTTAGAGAATTTTTTTTAAATACATAAAATCTGATTTTGTAAACTTTAGAATGAAAATGATTAAGGTATCCGACAACGATTAGAACCGTGACTTTGCAAAAGCGTATAAATGGATAATATTTATGATATTTAGTGTCACTTAGATTAGAAAATGTACATAAAATTGTTTTAAGATTATTACAATGACAAATTATTTAAGTACAATAATTTGACAAAAAGAACATACAATGACCCCTTTTCAAAATATTCTTTTGTGAAAATGCTTCTATTTAAAAATATTTTGTCTGTATATAGCTCGACCTCTGTACAGAGGCTCAACTAGAATTTTAAATATATAACTTAGAAGTGGGTTTGTCCATGTCTTACGACAAAAGGGAGAAATTTTTAAAAAAAAACACCGATAATTATTTCAATTAGTTTAACTCTGAAAAAAATTTAATTTTTCAAAAAAAACATAGTTGAGCCTCTGTACAGAGGTTGAGTTATAGACAGGCAAAATATTATTATAATAGAAGCATTTTTTACAAAAAAGGGGAAAATATTGAAAAAGGTTATTCTAAGTTAATTTTTTTGCCGAAATATTGAATTTAAATAAATTTTTGTCAAAAATTGTCTTTAAAACAATTTTATACATGAATTCTAATCTGAGTGACACTAAATATCACGAAATTTATCCATTTATACGCTTTTTTAAAATCACGTTCCGAACGTAGTCGGATACCTTCATTTGATTACAACTTATTGCATATGTCCGATAGCAACGGTAGTTAGATTTCTAGTTAGATATTTTATCATGACACTCAGGGACGTTTAAAGACAGTGGTCCCCGACCCCTGGCCGCCAAAGGAACAAAATTATTTTCATTTTATTAACTGTGGGTATTTTTTCCCCAGGTTTGTGGACCCTTTTTATATTCCATGTTAAATCTCTTTATATTCATTTTTGGTGTAACTATATTTAATTCGGAAGCATCTTTAAAACAGTTAAATTTAACTTATTATATCACAAAGCAATTTAAAATATAAATAATCGAAACATCCCTCATCAGCGGGTCACGGTAAGAGAATCCAACATTAACCAACGGGGCTATATGTGGCCGAGAACCAGCAAACGAAGTTTGCTTCTTCTGTGATTCTAAAGTAGTGAAGGGGAAAAAAAAGAAAAAAGAAAGAAAAAACAAGAATTCACGGACAGGCCGCGGAGGGGATGGAAACCCTTCCGACCGGAGGAAATAAAAAGATAGGGAAACACTGTTTTACGGCATGGGATAACTGGGCTTGTGCCAGAGGTCTCGAGAGTGTCTCACCTTACTCGTGATTTTGCCTCAATAGGATCCTAATCCGAATAATTTTAAGTGTCAAATGTTATTTCCGGATATATTCTATGAAAATCTAGGATTCCGAACTATGTGCCAACTGTCAACAGTGGCAAGACTGAATTATGTCTGTCGTCCAGGTCTAGACCTAGAACTACCACCATACACCATCGTTAATCATTTAGTCGAAAGGTGGCAGTCGGTCGAGTTGAATTGTGCCTAGGTTTGTGAGATTGGGAGTCACGCAAATTTATTTGTCACGGGTTATCATTTTTAATAGTATTTAACAACGTATGCTTTATACCAGCGGTTTTTAAGGCTGTCTTCGGTAAAAGTATCGAGAGCTTGAACTAAACGTGAAGCACATTTTCAGACAGAAGAAATGCCTCAATTTCCATGTAAGATTTGCAATAATATAACTCATACCTCTGTTAACAATTATGTTTTTAAAAATGTCAAAATATTAAATGAATGCTTTACTTTTCGTTTTAATACGTGAAGGCATAACCCATTTAACATTACAATATAGGAGAAAAAACGCGAAATACATTTTATACCGGAAAAAATGAATCAACTCGGTTAAAAATGGGAAGTATGATAAAAAATGCTGCTCCTTAAGGGATAGTGAAGCCAGAATATCATTAATGTTTCATTTCTTTTAATCTGAAAGAATGTTCCAAATTCGGGTCCTATTCCTTAACATTAACCGAAGACAGCCTTAAGCTTTCAATTGCCACTGACCCGTATCAGATCGTTATGTATCAGACTGACATCGTGGAACCTTTAAGATTTTGAACATACCACGCTGACAATATTCTTGATCGAAATACATGTTCTAGTGGAGTTTTTTCATTTAGGGCAAATTACTGATCTAGTCTAGGATGGCACATTTTTCAGTTCTTCCACGAGACCTGTCAGAGTTTGTAAAAGTGGGAAATCTTTACATTATATGAAAAACTCCGCAGACCTCCTAAAAAGGCACTGCGGACCTCCAGGGGTCCACGGACCACAATTTAAGAACCGCTGCAGTATACTGTCTACTTAAAAGGGTCGTATGTGGGGCCTTATTTTGCGTAGGAGCTCAAGCCCTCAAGAAGTAGGCCGTCACTGATGACAGAGCTCCCCTACACATAAGCGCAATATTCAAGGCAGTCCGAACTTCTCTAGTGACGCCACTGCCTCAATGTTTACAAATTATGTAGTTTCATATAAATAGTTTTTACTACTGTATACAAACAATCATAGTAAAAACAACCCAAGATATAGCTTACTTAGATTCCACGTATCATTCATTAATCTGAAATTTAAAGCAGAAAATATTTAACATTCATTTTTTTTCCAGTGTAGAAGTGCTACATCTACATGAAAGTCTTCTTTCTACAACTGTTCTGAGTTCGGTAACATTTACACATCAAACACGTGAGTTGAAGCATATCATTTGTCGCCTTTGATTACTCTCAAGTATCATCTCCATAGAACATACACAACTTGAGAATAATATTGATGTTAAGTGTCTGAAGTATTTTTTTTCATCGATTCTTGTGATCAGATATCAGACATAATATTCGTTCAGTCGTCACAGTTTTGAATTTTAAAAAAAGGAGCTTTCTGTAAGTTTTTTAGGACGTGTGCTCTTTATCAAGGCATTTTCTAAGAATGCACGTGATTGTAAACAGGTTGACCAGAAGAAGTAGATAAGCATGTTTTAGACCTAAGCGACACACTCTTAAGTAATAACACTTGGGAATTACACAACGTGTCTTTAACACACAAATAATATCTATTAATGTAGTTGAATATTAGTACACACACACATAGCATATACATCTATCAATGGAGCTTAGTTTTCTCAAGAAAAGCTCTTAAAAACGTAAGAAAAATTCAGTTCATTTATATAATTCAGTTTTCGTGATGAAATGACATATAGATAAGTTATAGAAATAAATATTTCTATTTGGAGGAAGGAATAAAAATTTTTTAACTTTTTAAAACCCAACCATTTTGGTGGTGTGGAGGATAGAACTCGAGACCTTCCGCGCCATAAGCACGTAATCTACTACTGGACCAAAGTGATCACTTTAGTCCGGAGGTGTTACTGGCTCATATAGATACCACCGCTACAGTGGTTTTATGATTCGTAAATTTTTTAAAGTACTATCAAAATGTTTACATATACAAAATTTATTTTACGGTGCAGATAATATTGATTTAATTTCACGAGAAAATAATTTTCGACCGGCAATGCTGTATGAGCCACTCAAGATATGCTGTGTAGAGGGGCTGATGAAGCTATACTTGTTAATGTTCAAAATTCTCAATCTAGCATCCTAGTGTCCAAACTTCCAAAAGTTTAAAGAGTGGGATGACAGCTCGAATGTCATTCTCATCATTTGACTAAGGCTCAAAATTGCGAGGTCTTTCGCCAATAGCCTCTTGTAATTTCAGAGTGCGGAGATAAATCAAATCAAGTTACATAGAAAGAAGAAATTATAGCATTTTGCATCATTAAAGTAATAGAAATTTCGCAGTTTAAAGCATACAATAATTAATGAACTACGCAAGCACACATGAACTAACTCATATTTCAGGAATTTTAAATAGAATTCCACAATGGAAGACGTTAAAAATTCCTCATAATTAAGAAAACTATAGTTCAAAGTAACGCAAAACAAATTGTTGCTGTTTCTAATGCCTTTGACTTGGGATTGCAATATCGGACCAGAAGTTCAATACCGGTATTCGGTATTCTTTGGATCTTAATACCGGTAGTAGAAATTTTATAAAAAGAAAGAAAACACGCGTTTGTTTGATTTGCCAGTTTTATTAGGGAGTGTAAATATCACAAAAAATAACAGTATATACAGTCAAACCCCTATATTGCGAATTTTTCTATATAGCAAACCTTTCCCTGGAACCTTGAACATTTCACGATTTTCTTCGTAAAATAACCTCTCTATAGCGAAATGCATTTTCTATATAACGAACTTTTTCTTTTGTGATTCAATTTTTGTTCTCCCTTTTTTTAAAGTATTTCTGAAAAAATTTCAAGTTAACCTCTCTTTAACATATTTTACGGTGGTCATAAATCTTGAACTGATTTAATTAGATCCTAACTCGACGAGAATAGAGTTCTGGAAGCTCGTCCAAGAAGTGCAACCTTTAACCCCCACTCCCCAGTTCACCAGAAACATCTTCGATATCCTCTTTCACCCTCAGTGGAACTGTCCCGAGTCCCCGAGTTCTAATTATAAAATAATGTATGTCTAATATTACTTGTATGCTTTAAATTATAAAATGTCCTTAAAATTCATTAATTTTAGTACGAAATTATTTTCTTAATATTGAAAATACAGTGAATTTTTCGACATTCTTTTTTCTTGTTTCCCTTGCAGTTTTTCTTTTTTTTATGGGTAAGATATATAAAATAAACATACATTAAATTCAAAAAAGGTGTGAATATTTTCTTTTTTTAATATATAGATTTTATGAATTTTAAAATTTGTTTCATGTGGCTTATAAAGTTACTAAAAGATGAACCTCTATATAACGAATTTTCCATATAACGAACTTTTTTCCGGGATTTAGCGACTTCGTTATATAGAGGTCAGACTGTATATATATAAAGATTTACAAAAAAGTAAAGAAACATCTTATTTAAATCACAAAAAAAGTGTAAATATTATTCAGTCTGCGGTACTATTACAAATTTTGAAAAAGTGATGTTAAAAAATATAATGCATCAATTGTACCGTCACTAAGCCTGTAACGTAATTCTGTGCAAAAATTACCAGCTGTCGAAAACGCTTTTTCGGCATCTATGCTAGTTGGTGGTACTGTTAGCAATGCACGATATATTTTCCAAGTATTTACCTCTATAAATCCCTCATCTTCAAATCAATTTCTCGTCGGATGGTTTTGGATATAGCTGATTTCTGTATTGTATTTTGGGTTTTTTGAATTTTTTTTCATATCTTATCACTTTTCTTGACTGTATGCAAATTTATATTCGGTCTAATTAATTTCGTCCGTTAAGGAGACATAAAAACAAAAATGTATACTATTCTTCGATGTTGGAGATCCCTGAACATAGAGTGGAGACAATTTAAAAAATTTCTAGTAAATACCGAAAAAACGATATTTAAACTTGTGAATACCGGTATACAAAATTGTATAAATGGCTCAAAATACCAGTATTGCAATCCCTATCTGTGACTAACCGGAGTAACAGCGTTCATGGAGATATGGGCAAGGTGATATCTGCTATTGAACTATAAAATAATAATAGCCTACTGACTATCTGCCTTGTATATTCAGATCACAATCAGATGATGAGGCCTACACTAGAGCTGTCATCCCATTCTTCAAATCCAAGCCAGGCCACACACAAAAAGATTTTTATTCCCGATGAATTAAAATGCTATCAGTCCATTTACATGATAAATTTTCAGCAGAAAATCTCGACTGAAAAATACTTTTTACTCGATGTCATAATTCAGTAAACAAAACATTAACATTTTTAAATTTCTCTAGAACGATACCAACTAAACGAAATTTGGCTTTCAAGATTTTTAATAAAACACAAATTTAAAAAAAATGAATTGTCAAGTCATTTGGAAATGTAAAAAGTACTCTACATCAGAGGTCGCCAAAGTGGTGGTCCATGGACCACTAGTGGTCAGCGAGAAAATTTCGCTTGTCCCCAGATAAATGTGGAATATAATCACTCCTCCCGTTAAGTTATGTTTTAAGATGCATTGATTGTATACTTAGATCAATTTTTTTTATAAATACATTAAGTCTTTAATCCTATTATTGGTCCGCGGGATTTAAATTATGAATTTACTGGTCCGTGAGGTCAAAAGGTTTGGCGATTACTGCTCTACATTATAAACTCCATATCAAAGATTAACTGATGTGGATTCATATCAAAGAGCATTATACAGGAATTGACTATACCTCAATTTAAATATTTTTTTTTGATAAAAAAAAGCACAAATATGCAAGCATTTCACGTATTTTTTTTAGCATAAACTCACATCGTTACTTAATTTAAAGAATTAATACAGTTACTCTCCGTGAGAATGAAGTACACAAGAACATTATTCGTAAATCAGTTTGAAAAATGAACCATAGAAGAGCTTTTAACGAGTGTTATTTTTATAGATCATCGACGTTCTGTTTATTTAAACATCTTGAATGTTTAATTTTTTTTTATATTCAGTGGAAAAACGATGGGAAAAGAAAATATAAAAATGTCAAGAATGGATGAACAACGAGTGATTTTTCCAATAAATTTGAATTTTGCAAATGAATCTTTGAATTTTTATCTTCGTCTGTACTGGATACGGAAAAGAGGTCTCCCCTGTCCAGTATACAATAATTAAAAACCTTATACCTGTACAGGTTTTTTGTAAAAACTTTCCTTTTAAAATATCAGTTGAAATCCAAAATATATTTTTTTAGATTCAGATATATCCTGAATTTTGAACTTTTATTTTTATATTGGTCTTTGAAAAAATGTGTAGCAGAAAACATTTTTGAAGAAAGCACGTACAATAGAAGCAGAAATTTGCAAGATAGTCATTATTTATATATACTCTTGGGGAAATAAATAAAACCTCTAAAAAGATTATTTGACCATGTCGAAATTTCACACACAAATGAATTTCTTTATGAACTATGTAAATATAATTCAAATTTTCAAGGCCAATATGAACAATTTCTATCATAGCGTGCATTTCTACTATGCAAACGGTGTTGCGAAATTAACCACAAATGCCATACCTGTTTATCTTTTCTTACTTTTAGTTTTCCTGAAAACACAACCAATAATATTACCACATTGTCGAAGACCTTATAATCCATTAGATGACTTCGAACATAGTCGCATATTTAGAATGATCATACCGAGCAATAGGCTCTACCTGCACCATATGGATAGGGCCGTAGAAAGTTGCTAACAGCAATGGTTGCCATAAACTCGTCGGCAGAATAAAGGCTCTGGAAAGCTTAGATAAAAGAAAACGAAATAAGATCGGGTGACTATCCGACAATTGCCCTAACGACATCAATGCTTGCTGTTCGATGTACTACAGGCTCAGCAGCACTCATAGTGCTTTCCACCATCTCACAGTTCTTTAAGACATCTCAGCGATCTTGAAGACATCTGCATTTAAAATTGATAATTTGTTTAGTGGTATTGCGACCGTCACCAGCCTGGCTTCATTTAGTGTTCAGCTCCTGCTTCTGTATTGGCGCAGATAATCATTGGATTTAAAATAGGGAAGCCAGGGTTAGTGATCCCAATTAGCAATTGTTTTACACAGACATACAAACATTGCCACTGATATGGAGTGTTATCTTGTACGAGATCAGATCGCAAAAGCAACTTGCGTACAGCTTTAACAGCTCAACGGTAAGCAGAGAACATCAAACGATCGCGCCGCGCGCGCCGATTGAATAACCCTTCACAGCAGATTATCCAAATTCAACAAAGTAATGACAGACCTCAGACAACATGCATATCATTGGAATGCCTACATGCTCTTATCTATTTCATAACCAGCAAGTTCACCAGATCTTTTACCGCCGTTGGACACGTAAGGAATATGACATGCCACCTGATTCGGGCAAATGACACAAATTGGCGCAACAATTGATAAATGTCTACTAAAAAGTATCAAAGTGAGTGGCGTAACGGAATAATATAACCCCTCCCCCCTGAAAACTCGGGTTTTGTCTTTATTATTTTACAAATTGGTTAAATACGTACTTGATATCAGTCAGGCTTTGGGTCCCTTAGAAACCTGCTTCTCCCGAGATGCACGTTACGCCACTGACCTAAGTGACATTATGAATCTCAGTCCTTACATCAACTAAAGTGATGCATCCCTGCACGGAAACGGGGTTTGCCATTTACTAATTGTAACTTAGGATGTGCAATTGCTGGGTCCTACCATATGGAATTTTTAAATCTTTTATTCTCTATGTATGAGCTTTACACATGCTTATTCTCAATACAAAAGTAGTCTTTTTTTCATATCGCTACACAAGAGTTTTTAAAAGGGAAAAAAAAAGAGTTAAGAATGTTTCTGAAGTTTATCTATTTCTTAAGAAACTTTTACACAACTTTTAGTCTAACTTCAAAAACACTCTGTTCCCGAGAGTACTTTTTTTGCAAAAATGGTTGACTGAAATCACGAGGGTTTTAAATACTCTTATTTCCATTTTAAAATTAATTTAAACACCAAATAGAGAAAGTATAAAAAATATCATGCTAATCTCTTACTAGTCTCAAGAACTTTTCGCATCTATCATGCTTAATACATCATTGTATTGTGATTAATATACATATATTGTAAATTTGGCAAGTTACAGGTAATGTTGGCTGGTGGTTATATATACTGGTTATTTCTTGATAAACAGAAAACTTCTGGGTTAGTTTTTAATCTTTTATTCATGGTCACAAACATATCAAGTTTCAGAACATTCGGAATAATTAACTAATATGAACGCACACACACACACATAGCTGAAGCAATAAGCAACAGCAACATTTCACAGGACGAAGACAAAGCGAGGGTGAACCCAAAGAGCTTTCATTTTTATACCGGGTGTGAAGGTCGCGTGACTCCTTTCCAACAGGAGACATAATTAGTTAGAACGGAAGGGAGCGAGTATTCTGATGCAATGTTACCATTCGATTACGATTAACGCGTTAGTCCTGAACCAAAGAATTTAAAGTTATTCAAAGATTATTTAAAAAGGGTTAGTTAAAAGGATACTAGAAGAAATTATTACACACACATGAAAATACCCAACTCTTTTAGCACGATCTTTTTACACAGCTTTACAATAATACAGTGCAAGAAAAAGTTGGCATTTATTTTAAGACCACTGATTTACTCTAACACGATTTAATATCGATAACTGTTATGCAAAACTTAACAGTTTATCATAACCTTTTACTTAGAAATGACTCATTTGGTATAGTGGTTATCTACTAGGAAGTAAGTGGGATTAGCATCCAAATAGATTTTGGATGCAATTGAAAAGGACAAAACATCCAGATAAGGGCCTTAATGGAAAACAATTCGGCAGAATGCGTTAATAATGGAGGTTGGTTGCCAGAGATATATTGTCTTTTAAAATTATTAGGCGTTCTTTATCAATTTCGTATGACAAAGTTTGAAGGAAATGTAAGCTGCAGACATCGATGAATCGATTCAACAAACCTCAAAAGGAGGAGGATTTGATTGGTCTGATAACATTTGATCACAATACCCACGACCAAATAATAATGAGGATTCAACACGATCTTTAATTTCTGAAAGTCTTAGATTTGATGCAAAGCAGTTTTTTTTAATGATTCAACCATAGAATGCACTAAAAAAATGAGGTTCGGAGATTTGTTTATCCGGGTGTCGAATATTACATAAAGTAGTAACATAATTTTAAAAAGCAAAAAAAAAAAAAATGATAAATAATCAGCTTTTTAAGAAAAAAAATAAATCGTGCAAAATATTTTGGAAAGCAGTGTATCTACACAAAACGTCATAACCGGATGAAAATCTATTGGAATCAAATACAGCAGATGTGGTAGATCTTTCTAGCGAGGACATCAATTTTATTTTATCTACATGTAAACAGTTGGTTTATTATTAAGTAGCGAAGAAATAATGATTAATATTATTTCTAATAATTTAAAGTTTTATTCTTTTTTTCCCCTAGAAATATTGTTTTTATTTTGGTTATTAATACATATTATATATATATATATTTGTAAGAATTTATTAATACATCATGTAAAAAATAATAAATATATAAGTGTAAATACACAGTTCTAGAGAACTTATACAATTTAATTTTCATCACTTTCCCCCCACAGTTTTTCGAGAATTAGTTTTATATTTCAATTTGCAATTACTGGATAACGTGAAATACATTCCCTTTTTTCGAAGTATTCCCCCCATGTTTTTTTGAAGAACGTATTTA